>JAJOOE010001338.1:0-27320 GCA_036250405.1 Solanum raphanifolium | reverse complement strand
AAAATAATTTGTGTGCTAGGAGATATGACCCTCCAAAGTAGACCCTCGAAAAAGGCTTCACTTGGAAATTTCGGATTTTGATACGGTTGCTCTAAAATTTGGGTTAGACCCATTTCCCACTCAATTTGACCCCCTAAACAGGAATATGAAGTCGGATTTTCGAAAAACGAAACAGATTTGTTTTATACAGCTAAACAAGTTTCCGGTAACTTCCGAAGCACATTTTTAAGAACTTTTTGGGTCAAATTCAAATATAATCATTTCATTAAGTTCTCGACTCCAAACTCACATGTGAGGCTCTAGTTTCACTCTATCATTTTCCGGGTCGTTACAGTGAAATATTGAGACATTTGACGCTCAAATCGAAGGATTAATACTAGAATCGAGTGTGTTTTTTTAAGATTTGATGTGTTTGTTGAATGTTTAGACAGGTTCTCACTTATGTGAAAAAATGGAAAGAGAAGCAGAAGATGAATGTGATGAAGGAAACTGAACGGAGCCCAGTATGGGCTGTGGTCGTCTTGACGGGTCATCATCGTGGTGCTGGAGCAGTGAACTTGGAAATTGATATTTTGATAACTAAAGTCCAAGTGAAGACCACGGAGTCCTAGATGGGTCGTGGTCCTCTGAACGAGCCGTGACAAGGTTCGTGGGAAGGAATCAGTAGGCATTGAGAGGAGGAAGATTGGAGATCAAAGTTGAAGTATGAACCACGATGCCTTTGACCGGCCGTGGTCCTTATAGCAGATCGTGATGCTAGTCCTGAAGATATTCCAGTGACCGTAGACTTAGATTTTGGTGGATCAAGTAAAGACGCTGGACGACTTTACGAGCCGTGGTCATTGTAATGATCTGTAGTGACATCCGTGGTAGGATTCCAGTGGGTAGGACTTGAAGGACTAAGTTTTGAGAAGTTCCAAGTAAGGACCACAAAGTGCTTCATGAACTGTGAAGCCCTCGACGGGTCATCTGACTGTCCGTGTATCCACCCGACAATTTAGTCCTACTTCGAGTAGGACTCTGTTTAGATTGATTATTTGAACTAATTAGGTCGTATTTTGTTTTTATGTCCTCATCTATGGAACGAGCAACTAGTTTCTAAATATTCTTGACTTTGGTTTTCATCGATTAACATTGAATTAATCTTCGTAGTTGGATTTCAATTTTATGAATATCAAGCGTTCATTGAATTTGTAAATTTTCATAAGTAATTTCTCTTAATATTTTCATTACAAATATTTGTTTATTCAATAAAAATCTTTCTCGAGCTTTTTTCCCTCATCCCTTTTGGTTTGGGGACGACAAGTACTTCGTCTCGAGTAGGACATACCCTGTTGACAGTGTCCCTGTCCCTTAATAATCAGGCAACCCTCGGATTCTTCCTTCAAGATATTAATGAGGTGGGCGGGAAGGATAGAGCCCAACTTAGGGTAAACACCACAAATAGTTTTGTGGGAACTATGACTGTAAATTTGAGTGTGGATTCGTAAAACAATTCATATTTCTGGGGTGAGGTGGTCACACACAAATCCAGCAAGAGAAAACACAAAGCTAGAGAATATGATGAGGAGCTGCCGGCTAACCTATCCAAAGAGGAAAGAAAACAACACAAGAAAGCCCACAAGGAATCCAAGAAAAATCCTAGAGAAGAAGCTGCACTTGAGCAAAAAAATCGAGATGCATTTTTAGCTAGTGCTTCTAATAGTGCCGTACCACCTCCCAGTACTGCCGGTCCAGCTGACCCAGAGCAGGTTTATGGCAGTCCACTTGTTGATAAGATTGTCGATGTTACTCTGACTATTGGCGCCTAGTGCGTCGTAGGTATGACCCCTCATCACAGCACTGTACACAAAGTCCTTTTGTTTGGGGAGGGGGTGGTGAGTAACCTTCCATCGAATTATTAGTGTATATGGAGGTTGACTCAGTTTTGTGTTGTAATAAGTTGAGAATATCTGATGTTTATCATTGTGTTTTGATGAAAGTGTGAGGTTTTTGTATGTTGATCTGTGCAGCAGCTAGGTTTTCAGCCTTTTGTTCTATCTGAAACGATAACATGTACGACCTTAATCTGAAGTTTGATGGTTCGGCTCTTTAGATGAAATCCTAGATACTTATGGGTTGAACATTGCTAGTCTGGAACATAAATTGGTGAACTAAGAAACTGGAATATGTAGTCCTGTGTCATGTGTGTGTAAGGTTTTCTTGAAGTGTAACGCTAGGAGCAGAAACTATAACTTGCCCGAGAAGTCTTGCTAGAATCTGAGAATAACTGGATAGGATAGGATCAGTGGGCCATTTTTGCTAAGCCCACTAAAAGCCAAAAACATACAACCAAATAAAAAGCATAACACTGGAACCCGATTTTAGCCTGGAAACTAATTTTTGTTCTTACCCGCTTAATATCATATCCTTGGCTTTCCGAAGATACGATGCCACAACTTAAGCCAAAAGCCTAAGTTGAGGATGATTACAACCCGAGCAGAAACCAAAAGTAGAAAAAGAAGGTTCACTCAGTTAGCTTGAAAGCACAAAGTATAAGGAACTCGCTTGAAAATAAGAAATGTGCAATATATAAAAAAAAGGCAAAAGAAAAAGAAGAAGAAAATAATGGCTGCTGGGATGTACCAAAATGAAAAAGGAGGGAATCTCTCAAAAAAAGTTGTGTGCAAATGAAACATTGGAGAGCCAAGGTACTAATCACTCATAAAACCAAAAATGCATTCCCTAGCCAGAACCTATGTTACAAGCCGATAAAGTCCTACACTGATCCTATTCCGATTGTTTGAAAGATAGAGCGAAGAAAGCAAGGGAAGTCGAATGATATTTATTGTTAGTGTTAGAAGTTCTTTGAGAGTGTGAGCGTAGAACTTAGTCCCAGTTATCATGAGCGAGGGACTTCTTTGGTGTGAGGACACAATGATTGCATTTAATAGTTAAATTGTGTTGGCTGATAGTACACATGCATAAGCATGGTCGACTGTGAGTAATGTGATGTCGTATAATGTTTCTTGCATGTTAGATTGATGGTTTTTGATACAGAGTGTGGTTGAGAATGCTGGTGCATGCTAGTATAATATCTGTGGGGTTTTTAATCGTCAAATGTTGGCCTTGATCATCACTTGAGGAAAAGTAATGGTTCTAAGTTGAGGTGTTGATGTGCCGTGAAATATTGACACATTCGACACTTTAAACTAAGGACAAATACTAGAATCGAGTGTATTTTTGTAAGATTTGATGTGTTTGTTGAATGTTTAGACAGTTTCTCACTTGTGTGGAAAATGGAAAATAAGTAGAAGATGAATGTGATGAAGGAAACACGACAGAGCCAAGTACGGGCCGTGGTCGACTTGATGGGTGGTAATAATGACCGTGGTGCTGGAGCAGTGAACCTGGAAATGGAGATGTTGATAACTACAGTCCAAGTGATTACCACAGAGCCCTACACGGGCCCTGGTCCTCTTAATGAACCATGACAAGGCTCATGGGATTGAAGTAGTAGACATTGAGAGGAGGAAGATTGCAGACCAAAGTTTAAGTAAGAACCACGACACCTTTGACGGGATGTGGTCCCTATCACGGATCGTGATGCTGGCCGTGAAGATATTCTAGTGATCATGCCTGGCAGAGTTAGATTTTGGCGGATCAAGTAACGACCACAGGCTGCTTCACGAGCCGTGGTCATTGTAACTCTCTGTGGTAGGATTCCAGTGTGTAATCCTTGAAGGATTATGTTTTGAGAAGTTCCAAGTAGGAACCACAAAGGGTTTCACTAACCGTGAAGCCCTTAACGGGTTGTCTGACTATCTGTGAATCCACCCGACAATTTAGTCCTACTTGGAGTAGGACTCTGTTTAGACTGATTATTTAAACTAACTAGGTCATATTTTTTTTTATCTCATCATATCTAGAATGAGCGACTAGTTTCTAAATATTCTTGACTTTGGTTTTCATCGATTAACATTGAATTAATCTTTGAAGTTATATTTCGATATTCTGAATATCAAGCATTCATTGAATTTGCATATTTTTGTAAGTAACTTCCCTTAATGTTTTCATCACAAATCTCTGTTTATTCAGTAGAAAGCATGAGTGGCTAAACACCACAACTAGGGTTGTGGGAACTATAAATGTAAATCTAAGTGTAGATTCGTAAAACGATTTAGATGTGATTCATATTTGCAACATATAATTTAGCTTTCGTTATTCATTTGTTCTAATGAGTGCACGTGTTAGGAACAACCTGTATCTATCAATTGTTCAAGAGAAAATTGATAGTTGGGAAAAGGTTGAGTGAATCTTATGAAATGTAGTTAGCGTTCGAGTTCGAGATAAGAGAACTTTAACGTCATTAAATACGAGGGTAAAAATCCATCAACACTCTAAGAACGAGAGGATTTGAGTGGAATTTATCTAACTAAACTGAGAAGTATTAGATACATTTAACTCGTCGTTCAGTTGCAAAGATTGAATTACTTAGAACTCGTCCAAAAATAAACGCTGGATTGTAACGTCATGGGAAGCACAACCCTGGTTTCATTCACTTATCAATACAACCTTAGCATTAATACTCTGTTAATTGTAAATCTGGATTTTGTTTAACAACATTGGTTACTTGAACTTTACAAATAAACCTAGTTTAGATTTCACAATTACTCTCTTTAGGAAATAATAACAACATTTGGATAAATACGACAGTGAAATGATTTATGTGAAGAAATTCTCTGTGGAATCGACCTCAACTCACGTTGAGTTCTATAAATAGACTTCAACCATTTATACTTCTTAATTGAAGTGTAAGTTGGGACGTATCAAATTTTGGCATTGTTGCCGGCAAATTTCAATTCATAAGTGTTTTACTAGAAATTATTCTGATAATAGTTATATTTCCTAATTTTACGTCTTGTTCTTTTTGTGTCTCTTACAGGTGAATTCAACAATGTATGCAAAATACTAGAAGTAAGGGAGCTTCATTGATTCTTTACGATCTGGAACTTCAGAAAACTATCGGTAAAATGGTAAATGGACAAGAACTTGAGGCTTAGGGGCAAAGATTGGGACTTGAAGCTGAGACCGCTGAAAGAGGTGTGCAGCAGAATGTTTTGAACAACCCTCCTAGGATGGTGAATGAACATCTAGGAGTGGAAGAAATAGCTCCTCATCATTGCCAAACACTAGCTCCAAGGGGTCGATCACAACAACCAGCTCATATAGTGTTCGAAGAGGATGACTTAGATATGGACGGAGTTGGAGCCACCAAAGCAATAGTGTTACTTGCATTTCCTCCAGGTGTGAAGTTTACAATCACCAACACAATGATTCAATTGCTTAACTTGTAAGGTATGTTAAGAGGTGCATCTGGTGACGACGCAAATGAGCATCTAATGAACTTCGTGGCAATATGCAAATCATAGGATATTCCTGGGGTTAGTCAGAAAGCTATGAGGTTGAGGCTATTTCTATTTTTTTATCACTAGGCAGTTAACTAATTGGCTAAATGAGCTGTTAGACGATTCTATTAGAGCCTAGAATGAATTGAAGGAGCCTTTCTTGGAAATATTCTACCCTAAATCATAAAAGTTACTCATGAAAGATTAGATAGGTGCACACAAGAAAATACAAGGGGAAGCAATTCATCATACTTGGTGGAGATTTAGCGAAAAGCTGAAAAAGTGCCCAAACCGTAGTCTCACTGATAGACATTTGAAACAAGCTTTTTATAGATCGCTAAATTATGTTACTAAGCCTATTGTTGATGCAGTTTGTGGGGGATCATTCATGAGGAAGCAGTTCTTTGAAAACATGCAGATAATGGATGAAGTGTCAAAGAATAATAGAGCATGGCACATCAGGGATGCTGAAGTGGGAGATCTGGGAGTTACTTTTGAGCTGTCAGCTGAACAAATGAGAAGAGAGAAAGAAAGAGACCAGGATATGGCTCACTTGAGAACCCAGATGGATCTACTCACGAAGCATATAATGGCAGGTTCTGAGAAGGCGAATGTTGTAGGAGCCCCAAACAGGTATGAAAACCAGGATATTGACTTTGATGAGAAGGCCAAATACTTGGGAAATCAAGGTGGTTTCTGGAATTATAACTCTGGAAACCAAGGATATAATTCTGGAAATACATGTCGGAACGATTCTAGAAAAGGGCAGTATGACAGACCAGCAAATAGAGAACAAGGTAATTGGCAAAACAAAAATGGTTACTAGAATGACCGTAGTTGTGTATATGTGCCCCCAGGTAATAAAGATCATGCAAGTGGTAGTTCCATTGGGTCCAAACTGGAAGATATGTTTGGTAAGGTGTTGCAAAAGGTGGAATCAACTGATACAAATGTGAAAGAGATGAAAAGTGACTTCTCCAGCATAAGTCCACTAGTAGACTATCACACTACTTCCATTAAGCAGATAGAGTAGCAATTGGGATAGCTAATAACATCACTGAACTAGAGGAAAAATGGTGCACTGCAAAGTTACACTATTCAAAATCCCAAGAAAGACGGACATTGCATGGCTATCACAACTAAAGTGGTAAGATTCTTAATAAATAAATATATACAGGTATTGTGCAGGAACAGAGCCTAAAGGGAAATGACAGCTAAAAGGTTGAAGCTGAACATGTTGATGATATAGAAGAGGCTCAACCAACAATAAAGCCAATGGAGAGGAAAGAAAAAGAAGTTGAGGTAGTTGTGCCTCTACACAGATACCAAGATCACCTCCTCCGTTCCCTCGGAGACTTAAGAAGAAAGCTGAAGATAGGAAATTTGCTAAGTTCATAACTATGTTGAGGCAGTTATCAGTGAACATCCGATTGGTAGAATCTTTGAAGCAGATGCCAGGATATGCTTAGTTCATGAAAGATTTAATTACCAAGAAAAGAGTTGTAAGTGTCGATCGAACTGAAAGTATTTATCATTGTAGTGCTATTGCTACAAGGTCTTTGGTGTAGAAAAAGGAAGATCCAGGTGAATTCACTATAAATTGCACCATAGGATCATTTGAGATTGCAAAGGCACTGTGCGATCTAGGGGCAAGTATAAATCTGATGCCCTTGGCCATATACAAGAAACTGGGCTTGGGGGTTCTAAAACCCACTGCGATGAGGTTGATAATGGCAGATAGGTCAGTGCAGAGACCTGTAGGGATCTTATGTGATGTGCTTGTAAAAGTGGATAGTTTCATTTTTCCGGCTGACTTCATGATCTTTGACTGTGAGGTGACTTTGAGGTTTCCATAATTTAGGGAAGACCATTTTTGGCTACAGGTCGAGCTTTGGTTGATATTGAGAGTGGAGAACTGATATTCAGGTAAAATTTAAGATTTGAAGGTCTATGAAGTAACTACAAGACATGAATGTGGCGTCTACAATACAGGCTTATGATGAAGGGGAACCGGGGGTTGCTATTAAGGAAAGGTTTCGGTCGAAACATTGGCAGCCATAATCATGAATTTTGAATCAAACTACCGAAAGGATTATGGGGAGACTGTGAATGCTTTACAGGGCATGGGAGCACATTCTTATGCTCTAAAGAAACTAGATCTAGATATGAAAAATAGGTCGAGTCCTCGAGCAAAGCCATCCATTGAGGAGCCGCCTATACTCGAACTTAAGCAGTTACCCAGTCATTTAATGTATTTCTTTTTGGGTGCTAACAATACTTTGCCTGTGATCTTGGCTGCATGTTTGAATGATGAACAGGTGCAAGTGGTGATTAAAGTGTTGATAATGTACAAAAGGGAAATTGGGTGGACCGTTGCTGACATCATTAGGATACCTCTGGGTATGTACACTCATAAGATCAAACTTGAGGAGGACTGGAGCCCAAGCATAGAACACTAGAGGAGGTTAAATCAACCAATGCAAGAAGTGGTCAAAAAAAAGATCATAAAGTGGTTAGATGCAGGGTTGGTGTACCTCATTCCTGACAGTCATTGGGTTAGCCTAGTGCAGTTTGCACCTAAGAAGGGCAGTATGACAGTGGTATCCAATGAAAAGAATGAGCTGATTCCACAAAGACCAGTCACCAGATGGCGAGTTTTCATGGATTACAGAAAGCTAAACAAGTGGACCTCGAAGGACCACCAACCAATGCCATTTGTGGACTAGTTGCATGACAGGTTGGCTGGAAAAGGGTGGTACTGTTTCTTAGATGGATACTTTGGGTACAACCAGTTATCAATTGGTCCTGAAGATCAGGAAAAGACTATAATTACATGTCCTTATGGTACTTTCGCGTTCAAGCACATGCCATTTGGATTGTGTAATGCATCGACAACTTTCTAGAGGTGTATGATGTCCATCTTCTCAGATATGGCAGAGGACACTCTGGAGGTATTGATGGACGATTTTTCTGTGGCTGGTGACACATTTGCTGATTATTTGTTGAACCTTAGCAGGACTTTACAGCGATGCGAGGAGGGTAATTTTGTGCTGAACTGGGAAATATGCCATTTCATAGTCAATGAAGGCGTAGTCCTATGCCATAAGGTGTCGCAAAAGGGACTAGAGGTAGACAAATCTAATATTGAGGTTATTGAAAAGTTGCCTCCGCCTATTTGTGTGAAAGGTATTCGAAGCTTTTTAGGACACATAGGATTTTATAGTCGATTCATCAAGGAATTCTCAAAAATAGTGCATCCCTTGAAAAAGCTTTTGGAGAAAGAGGTTAAATTTTCCTTTGATGAGGCATGTATGAAAGCTTTTGAATGTAACGACCCGAAAAATGAACTACTGAAAATAGAGCCTAATGTGTGTGCATTTCTGTTCTTCATAAGTTTTGATGTGGTTTAATGTTGTCCCGAGCCTTGGTTGAGGTGTGTAAGGGTGAGACATCAAGGTACGACTCCCCAAGGATCACCCTAACGGTCCCTGAGGAGGACCCTAAGTTTAAACCCCAAGACCCCAAAGAAACCATCAAGTTGGCCAAAACATGGTGACCAACGGATGGGGTTCACACCCCATAGGTCCATCCACGCCTCGTGGATAGCCTCTATAGGTCAAGAGGCCTAAAACTACCTTGCAGTCCCAGACCAAGGACCAGCATCACGGTTCGTGAATGGAGTCACGGTCCGTGAGCCCAGGGCGTGAATGGGCACTATTTTTCTAGTGCAGTCTCGGCCAAGCTAGGGGTGAGTTGGTAAATTCACCCCAAGTCCTACTTAATATATGGTCAATTATTTTAAGAGTTTTAAGGTATTTTAAGAGTATTAAAACATTGAAACCCTCATTTAGACTTCATCTATCAAAATCAAACCCTTCCCTCTTAAAAAGTTCTCTCTAGAAACTCCATTGGAGCTCAAGGTCAAGTTCAAGATAGGGTTGGGATTTCAAGGTGTTTCTTCTTCAATTTCATGGGATTCTTCAAGTAAAAGGTATGGTGATCCTTTATCTAGGGTTATCTTTCACCCTAGAGACAATTTCAATTGAGTTTCCAAAGTTTTCAAGTTTCATGAAAAACACTATGTTTCACTCAATCTCATGGGTTGTTGCATCAAATGTTATCAAATGATAAATTATGATTATATTTATCTTTAATTGATGATTTAAGATGACAATACTCTATGAACCCATGAATTCTCTTAATTCCTAAATTGTGACTTATGAAGTGGGTTTGTTGATTATGAATGAATGTTGATGGATTTATGCCTAAATTGATTTAGATTATTGAATTGTATCATCATCTATGCCTAATTATGGTAAATTGTTGGTGAATTAAGGAATTGTGATCATAGCTTTGAAAGGGCAAGTTTGACCTAATTTCATGTTAAAGTAGAATTGTCTTAGAGATGTTGATCCACTTGAAAGATGGAGGTGTTTCGTTACATTGTACATTGTGATCATGGTATTGCAGGAATAATTTGATGAATTAAAGTGTTATCATGATATTGTATAATGTGAAGGATTTACATGTGATTTCAATGATGGAATGATGATCTTGTATATAATGTAATTTTGATGTTGATTGATAGTATATTCTCTCTTAACACTCATGAATATTGATGAAAAAATGTGAAGGGTTCTATAATGTAATGTGGTATATCTTGAATTGGTAGACTTAGGTGCGCTCTTGTTGATAAATGAAAGCTATGTTGAATATGATCTCTTGAATTGGTAGGTTAAGGCATCCTTTTATTTTATTGATGAATGTGATCATGAATGAAGTATCTTGACTTTGTAGGCTTAGGCATCCTCCTCTTGAATAATGAATGTATCTTGACTTAATGTCTTAATTTATATGAATAGATAGGCCAATGGCAATCCTTTCGTAAATGAATGATGATGTGTTTTATACTATGTCTTCAACCGGTAGACCTAAGCTGGGTAGGCCTTCATGATGAGTCTTGAACCTAATGTGAATGTAAAAAACTTGAATCGGTTGACCTAGTGTTGGTAGCCCTTTCATGTGTGAAATGATGACCTTGTATCAGTAGACCCAATCTTTATGGCACCCTTCTTGGAAAGTCAATGAGCTATCCCTAATGTACCTTGAATCGGTAGACCTAGTGATGGTGGCCCTTTCTTGTGTAATGTACTTTGGATCGGTAGACCTAGTGATTGGTAGCACTCTCAAGTACAATGATGTTAATGTGAATGAACTACTCTATGGGAATGGAGGCTAATCACCGAGTGGATATGGAAAGATGGAATCTCTCTCAATGTCAGGCTAGAGTTGCAATGAACATCTTTCTATCCCTTAACAATGTGCCCATATAGTATATTAGCCATGGGATTCCATCCGAGCTAATGTTACCGGTTTACCTAGGCAGGTATACCAACCCTTACGGTGTGGGATAGTACATCGAATTCCATGATTTAGCTCTCATCGTCTATGTTGGTTAATGCCTATTCCCATCATGTGAGATGTGCATTATAGTTTCTTGAGGAGTTCTACAAAGTGTGGGTAGTAGTATGGGATGCTATCCACGCATTGCACGAGTAGGCTTTGAGAGAGTCATAGTGAGTTCTCTATGTCTTAATGACTATTGTTTGAATGTCCTCCTAGGAAGAACTTAAGGAGAATGTTGATCAAATGTCTAATGAATGAAGTCCTCTGAATGCATGAATATGTCCTAAATGAACTTAATGAAGAATGTTGGCTAAAATGCTTAGATGTAAAGATGTATGCTATACTTGGATTGTATTTTGAGTACTTCTTTGTCATGACTTATTGTATATGAATGTGCCTTGTCTAGGGTGACTTCAAAGGAATTCTTAGTGTGAGTAGTAGTATGGGATGCTAGTTGCACATTGCACAAGTATGACTTAGAGTAGTTTTAGATGTTTGTCTTAATATGATGATGTGACTCATGTTTTGTTTATGTCTCTTAAATGCTTCATTGTGTAAAGGTGGAAAGGTTGAATGGTAAGTTCACTTATGGTGACCTTAAGGTGGTACCTTAGTGTGGGTGGTGGTATGGGACGCTATACATACATTACACAAGGTATAGCTTGATGGTTACTTGATGTAGAGGCTCAAGGTGAAGGTAAAGGTTCATATGTGGTTATTTTTCAAATGTGAAGTATGTGACCTTGTATGTTGGTTGTGACTTATATTATGCCTCTTGTATCAATGTTTATGAAGTTTTACAAAAATGGCATAAAAGCATTGTTTTCGATCAAATGTTCCCTTTTAAGCATGTTTTTGCATGGCCATCATACTTAGTACATCTAATGTGCTAACCCATTCTTCCCCTTTTCTTACTAAAGTGCAGGGCTTGAAGATATTGGTGTTCTATGCTTGGAGGATGGGTTTCTAAGGTGCTTGAAGATGAAGACTTGGTGTGTCCTCATAGTGTCGAGGACAAAATTCATTATGTTCCTTTTTTCCTTTAGTTTATGTTAAAGCTTTTGTATGGGCTAAGTCCCAATGTCGTATTCAAAGGATTAGATGGTTTGAGACATAGTGTATATATTCTAGAATAGTCTTCCGCTTGCTTTTTAATGAAAGATATCTTCCATTGTAAAGGAAAGTTTTTAATTCTTCTCTATTTTCAAGTATCTTATGGAATGAATTAACTATGAGGCTTGTATAAGTCCCCTTCGGGGTCGAGTATGCCGTGTTATGACTAGGGGGTGCTCTCGGGTCTTGACAAACAAGGTATTAGAGCACAAGATTTTTGAATGGTCCTAGGTTGTCTCAAACCACATCTAGTAGAATCTTGTTCATAATGTGAAGCGCACCACATTATGAATAAGAGGCTATTAGGTGTTAAGAAAGTTTAACTTCTTCATTCTTCATGTCCTGCCATAGAGTTTATCTATATAATGTGTCTCTCTTGCTCCTTATTCAATCGTCTTTAGTGTGTGACCACTTGAAAGGAGTATGCTAGAAGGGTTGAGGGGGAGAAAAGGTTGGTTGTGATGCCAACTATGGCTATGTGACTTGATAGATGTGAGATGTGATTTAGTGATGTTGACTTTAGTGTGAATGGGTTGCTTTATGGTTAAGTTTGTTGTTGGTAGAATCCGACTTAGTCAAGATAAGTTTTGAGGTATGTTGTAAGAGTTGATGAAATGTGGTGTTTTTCTAGGAATGCCTAGGTGTGGTAAGTATGATGCTTTAGTGATGTCTTGCTTCGACCTTATAGTGGAAGGAAGTGAAGTTTGAAAGAGCTAGTATAAGCTTTCTCCCAAGTGGGGGATAATGTGCCTAGATGGTAAGGTCTTTGAGTGTCCTTGATGTTCATAAGTTAGGCTTAATTGATGTTCTCACCTTAAGAGGTGTAGTGAGTGTGAGGAGTTTAGACCCGGTGTGGTAGACTCATATGAGACCTTGAGTGATGTGGTAAGGTTGATTGTGAGCAAGAGTTGCTTAATAAGAACCTTCCTAGTTTGAAAGCACCGGTGCGTTGATGGTTTCTTGTAAGTTGTGGATATCTTGATTAAAGTTCCCTTGTGGTATTCATGTTGACCTTAGTTGGGTTTACTCCTAAGTGTGGGGATAGTATGTTGAGAAGTAAGGTTGTTGAGAGTTCCGATATCCTTACCTCCTCCCTTATGTGCCTAATCAAGCCTAAGACAAAGAGTTCCTTTTTGGCTTGTTTCATGTTTTTGGAGTCATGTGTGACATTGTGTTTCCATGTTTTCCTAATATTATGCATGTTCTAGATGGATTCTTCTTTATTTGAGAAAACGAGTTTTCATTATTTATTGCTCCTCATGTTGATATGCATTTAGTTTGAGTTTCTTATATGCTTCATCAGGTTAAATGCTGAACATGCCTAAATGTCCTTTATTGAAAGGATGCATAATGTACTTTTATGAGAAAATTGTTCAAATGTGCTTAATGATGTTGTATTGATCATGATGTGATTTGGAGAAGGAAGTTCCTCCAATGAAATGAATAATGTGAAGTTTTGATGCATAATGAGTTTGTAGATGTAGTTCCTACTTTCTTGTTGTGTTTGGAGCTTGCTGATGTGGAGTCGATGTTTCCTCCTATGTTTATTCATTTATATTGATGTTGCATGCATGAGTATGGGCTTCAAGTCTTGAGTCGTTACTCCTTAATGTGTTTAAAGTGTCATTCGAGGATGAATGTTCCTGAGTGGGGGATAATGTAAAGACCCTAAAAACGAACTAGTGAAACTAGAGCCTAACATGTGTGCATTTGTGTTCGTCATGAGTTTTGATGTAGTTTAATGTTGTCCCGAGCCACAATTGAGGTGTTTAGGGGTTAAACGTCAAGGTATGACTCCCCAAGGACCACCTTAAGGGTCCCTGAGGAGGACTCTAAGGCTAAACCCCAATACCCCAAGGAAACCATCAAGTTGGCCAAAACTTCGTAACCTACGGATGGGATTCACGCCCCGTAGGTCCATCCACGCCCTGTGGATGGCCTCCGTAGGTCAAAAGGCCTAAAAATACACTGCAGCCCCAGAACAAGGACCAGCAGCACTATCAGTGAATGGACTCACGGTCCGTGAGTCCACGGCGTGAATGGACATTGTTTTTCTGGTGCAGTCTCGGCCAAGCTAGGGGTGAGTTGGTAAATTCACCTTAAGTCCTAATTAATATATGGACGATTATTTTAAGTGTTTTAAGGTATTTTAAGAGTATTAAAACATTGAAACCCTCATTTAGACTTCATCTCTCAAAATCAAACCCTTCCTTCTTAAAAAGTTCTCTCTAGAAACTCCATTGGAGATCAAGGTCAAGTTCAAGATAGGGTTGGGATTTCAAGGTGTTTCTTCTTCAATTTCGTGGGATTCTTCAAGTAAAAGGTATGGTGATCCTTTATCCAGGGTTAGCTTTCACCCTAGACTCAATTTCAAAAGATTTTTCAAGGGTTTCAAGTTTCATAAAAAACCCTAGGTTTCACTCAATATCATGGGTTCTTGCATCAAATGTTTTCAAATGATAAATTATGATTATATTGATGTTTAATTGATGATTTAAGATGAAAACACTCTAGGAACCCATGATTTCTCTCAATTCCTAAATTGTGACTTATGAAGTGGGTTTGTTGATTATGAATGAATGTTGATGGATTTGTGCCTAGATTGATTTAGATTGTTAAATTTTATCCTCATCTATGCCTAATTATGGTAAATTGTTGGTGAATTGAGGAATTGTGATCATATCCTTGAAAGGGCAAGTTTGATCTAATTTCATTTTAAAGTATAATTGTCTTAGAGATGTTGATCCACTTGAAAGGTGGAGGTGTTTAATTGCATTGTACATTGTGATCATGTCCTTGAAGGAATAGTTTCATGAATTGAAGTGTTATCATGATATTGTTTAATGTGAAGGATTTACATGTGATATCAATGATGGAATGATGATCTTGTATATAATGTAATTGTGTTGTTGATTGATAGTATATTCTCTCTTAACACTTATGAATGTTGATGATGGAATGTGAAGGGTTCTATAATGTAATGTTTTAAATCTTGAATTGGTAGACTTAGGTGCCCTCTTCTTAATAAATGAAAGATATGTTAAACGTGATCTCTTGAATTGGTAGGCTAATGCATCCTTTTATTGCATTGATAAATGTGATCGTGAATGAAGTATCTTCACTTGATAGGCATAGGCATCCTCTTCTTGAATAATGAATGTATCTTGACTTAATGTCTTAATTTATATGAATCGATAGGCCAATGGCATTCCTTTCATAAATAAATGATGAGATATTTTAGACTATGTCTTGAATTGGTAGACCTAAGTTTGGTAGCCCTTCATGATGAGTCTAGAACCCAATGTGAATGTAAAAAATCTTGAATCGGTAGACCTAGTGTTGGTAGCCCTTTCATGTGTGAAATGATGACCTTGTATCGGTAGACCCAATGTTTATAGCACCCTTCTTGGAAAGTCAATGAGCTATCCCTATTGTAACTTGAATCGGTAGAACTAGTGATGGTGGCCCTTTCTTGTGTAATGTACTTTGGGTTGGTAGACCTAGAGATTGGTAGCCCTATTGGATCTCAAGTACAATAAAGTTAATATGAATGAACTACTCTATTGGAATGAAGGATAAGCACCGAGTGGATATGGTAAGATGGAAACTCTCCCAATGTTTGGCTAGAGTTCCAATGAACATCTTCCTATCCCATAACTATGTACCCACATAGGATATTAGCCAGCGAATTCCATCAGAGCTAATGTTACCGGTTCACCTTAGGCAAGTTGACCAACCCTTACGATGTTGGATAGTCCATCGGATTCCATGATTTAGCTCTCATAGTCTATGTCGGTTAATGCCTTTTCCCAACATGTGAGATGTGCATTATAGTTTCTTGAGGAGTTCTATAAAGTGTGGGTGTAGTATGAGATGCTATCCCTGCATTGTACAAATAGGCTTTGAGAGAGTCATAGTGAGTTCTGTAAGTCTTAATGACTATTGTTTGAATGTCCTCCTAAGAAGAAGTTAAGGATAATGTTGATCTAATGTCTAATGAATGAAATTCCCCTAAATGCATGAATGTGTCCTAAATGAACCTAATGAAGAATGTTGGCCTAAATTCTTAGATGTAAAGATATATGCTACACTTGGATTGTATTTTAAGTACTTCCTTGTCTGACTTATTGTATATTAATGTCCCTTGTCTAGGGTGACTTCAAATGAGTACTTAGTGTAAGTAGTAGTATGGGATGCTACTTGCACATTGCACAAGTATGACTTAGAGTTGTCTTACATGTTGGTCTTAATGTGACGATGTGACTCATGTATCGTTTATGTCTCTTAAATGCTTCATTGTGTAAATGTGGAAATAATGAATGGTAATTTCACTTATGGTGACCTTAAGGTTGTATCTTTAGTGTGGGTGGTGGTATGGGATGCTATCCATACATTGCTCAAGGTATAGCTTGAGGGTTACTGAAGTGGAGGCTCAAGGTGAAGGTATTAACACTTTAGTTTGTGTTAAAGCTTTTGTATGGGCTAAGTTCCAATGTCTTATTCAAAGTATTATATTGTTTGAGACATAGTGTATAAAGTCTAGAATAGTCTTCCGCTTGCTTTTTAATGAAAGATATCTTCGATTGTAAAGGAAAGTTTTGAATTCTTCTCTATTTTCAAGTATCTTATGCAATGAATGAGCTATGAGGCTTGTATAAGACCCCTTCGGGGTCGAGTACGCCATGTTATGACTAGGGGGTGGTCTCGGGTCTTGACATTGAATGTCTGAAATAAAAGCTGATTTTTGCCCCAGTGATCATTATCCCAGATTGGGCTGAACCATTTAAGGTGATGTGCGATGCTATTGGTATTACCTTAGGAGGTGTGTTGGGGTAGAAGCGTTGATGAGCCCACAATTTGGACTCATTTAGGGCTTTATTTTAATAGAAATAATGTCCTCAAATGCTTATTTTGTCACAATATCTGATGAAAACTATTAAGTTCCAGGTATTTCAGGTTTTAGCGGAAGCATGTAC
Source organism: Solanum raphanifolium (assembly GCA_036250405.1). Taxonomy (NCBI): domain Eukaryota; kingdom Viridiplantae; phylum Streptophyta; class Magnoliopsida; order Solanales; family Solanaceae; genus Solanum; species Solanum raphanifolium. The sequence goes on along the minus strand of JAJOOE010001338.1, from coordinate 10,438 downwards.
ACTTTGGCACAAAAAGGAACAAAAAGGCTGGAAAGAATGTAAAAACTGAAGCCTGAGCTTCGCCAATCACTCTTGGCAAATCGCTGAAGGGAATCCCTCCGCCTTTTGTTCTAGTACGCAAAGCCCTTAAGGAAGTGGATCAAAAAGTCGATGAAAGGAGTAGTCGGCGCTTCGCCAAATAGTTTCGCGAAGCAATGCTATACTGCCCAATGGTCTAAAACACAAACATGCTGAAGGCAAAGTACAAAAGGCGATGAACCAGAAGAAGGGTGATTTGCCGAGTCATTCGGTGATCGCGACTAACCTTGCCGAACATTCTGTCAAAGCACTAAATCTGAAAACTATAAATAATAGCCTTAGTTATTAATTTTTGGAGTCGAACATTTATTTTAATTTCCAGAATAGAATAGTACTTTTTTGTATACTTTCTCTCAAGTTTGGAGAGGGTTTTTGGGAGACTAGAAGAAAGAAGGATTTCATCTTCCCCAAGTTGGAAGTAGGTCTACTCCATGTTTCTTCCTTTTCTTAATCAAGGTTTAATTCCTTATACCCATTTGATTTTAATATCATTTTAGGTGTATTTTGTTATATCTTGATGTGTGGGTAAAAACCCCCATTCTTGGGGTGTGATTTTGCAAATATGTGTTGATATTGTTGTTGGGTCTTGCTTGCTGATAGGATAGATGTACTTTAATGGTGATTTCACCTAGTGGTTGTGGTTTAATTTAATGGGTTTGTAGTTGCAAATACAAAACCACCAATGTGTTTTTGGCTTGACCGAGAGGGCGGTCGCGAAACCTAGACCACTAAACTGATGGCCTAAGGAGTCAGTTGACATAAGGTTCAGCCTGAGAGGGTGAGCCCTAGACCCATATCCTAACACTCAGCTTAAAAGAGTGAGTGGGGTAAGGCATAGACTGGCCTTCATGCAGTAAATGGGTGTCCGAGAGGAACACATTTGAAATGGGGTAAGTTTCCCGAGAGGGAACTTATTTCCATCTAAAGCTTAGCCTAGTCACTATTATCTTGCAAATTTCCTATCGAAAGCATGTACCCAACGATTTATCTCAACTTGTATTGCGGTCACACCCCAACAGCTTGTCCCCATACTTGATCTTCTTATTATATTTGTTATTTTTTTCACTACTTGTGAAAAAAACCCCATTTGATATTTGACACCTTTGTATCACCCCTTTTAATTTATAATGTTTTTAATCGTTAATGTCTTTAGCTACAACTAGTTTGAACTAAATTTTATTTTTCTACTAATTCTCAAAACCACTCCTTTGGGACACGACCCCAACCCTTGGTTGGGTTACTATATTATCGACGATCATAGACACTCGTATTGTAGATTAGTGTCGTTGGTCACGATAAGCATCAAAATGGCGCCGCTGCCGGGGGGTGGTGTTACGTGATAATTTTTAGTTTAGTAAAATTTTTGTTCTTCTTGGTTGTAGTTTACTAACTTTATTTTTAGTTTTGTTTCACTTTTTTGTATATTGAAACAGGAAAGATGAGCATGGATGGTTACTATGGGTACCAAATGGAACAAGTGCTATCTTTTGTCTACCCAACGCTAAAAGAGGGGTGGCCTCATGAAAATTAGGCCAACCTCACTAGTGGAACTTGAGTGAGAACTTACATCGTGCCACGACATTAAATAAGGCGATGTTTCGTACGCAACCCAAAACCCTTTTTATTGCTTTAAGTTACTTTGATTGGCAAACGGAAAGCCCTGTCGGCGAATCGCCGATTGGTTCGACAACCCCGACGCACTCCACCATTTGATTCAACCGAGTTTGGGATTAGGTCGATAAAACTTGGCAGACTCAACAAAATTATTGGCAAGTCGCCAAGTATATAAGTTATTCTGATGCAGACCGTCGTTTGGATCTTCATCTCGACTAAAGGTCCAGTAAAACTCGGCGAGATAAGTGAACACTCTGCAAATCGCCAAGAGGTCTGGCGATCGGGACTAATGTCACCGAATGGACAAGAACTAGATGGTCTTTCAGCTAAAGGTTTTAAAAGTTCTAACTTCATTCTCTTTCCATCACTTTTCCACCTCCACAAACTCACACCTGCACTCTAGTTTTATGTTACTTGCACTTTCAGACTATTTTGGTTAGTTGATTTGTGCGCGGGTTTGGATTACATTGCTTCCTAGAGTTAAAAAACCATTTGAGTAGCGCAAAATGTTGATTTCTAAAACCCCGTGATTGTGTTGTCAAAATTGTACTCATTTGCAAATGCTCTGATGAAATCTACTGAACCTCCTTGATTGGATTGCATTGCTTATGTATCGATTTGTCTGCTATAACATTGCCTGAACTGCCTTAAATGTTAAAACCTTGTTTTCTAAAGCATCGAGTAGGGTTAATGCGTGATGGGTGGTATTCGTATGTTATGGGTCTTGGTCAAATTTATGCTATTTGTACTTGAATTGTGCTTTCGAGGGTTGCAGGGCCGATTTCAAGAAGTTGGGTCAAAAGTAGGCACGTTGGGTCATTCGGCGAGCTGTGACGAGCTCACCGAGCCACTTCACGGTTTGCCTAAGTGCCCCATCTCGCCCTTTTTATCATGCTTTATTTGTTATGGCTGCTGTAAATTTTGGGGAGAAGCACGGGATCACCAACTGCACTCGGAGACTCACCAAATGTTATTGTAATCACCCTTTGTCTGCACCCCCAATCCTTCTGCACTGTGACCTTCAGCGGACTAACCGGGGCTCGCCAAAGGTATTCAGCGACAAGACGAATAGACTAACCATCTACCTGCAACTGAATATCTCTGCTTAGTTTGTCAAAAATGTTTTAACATTTTCTCAAGATTTTGCAGATATGGCCAGATCCAAAGTTGTAGGAAGAGACGTACCACCTCGACACATAAGAGCACAAAATTTGAAGAGGGATGCAGACAAGCCGAACAAGACCAAAGCAAAGAGCAAGAGAAAGGAAGCTAATTTGAGTAGGAGGATTCCCATTGACCCTAATGTCCCTCCGTGGACTCGAGGGTTCGTCAATGTGGTATATGCATTTGGAGCAACTTATGATTTGGATAGTATGGTTAAGGAAAATCTCGCTGCAGGAGCTGAAGTAGAGAACCAAAGTCAGAATGATAATACTCAGGGTACTGATGCCCAGACAGATGGAGCGACTGCTTAGACATGATCCCCTCTTTACCTCCTTCTTTGTTTTTCTTTATTCTATATTCTGAATATTTTGTTATTTGCATTTGAGGGAAAATGATTTTTTTTGTAGTGGGGTGAGGCCCACCTTTTGTGTGTGCTATTAATGTTCGTGTTTTGTGTTGTGAGCTAAAATTTTGTGTTAATATTGCTTTGTGTGGATGTTTGAGCTTATGGGTCCTTTTATTTTATTTTAAAATTCATTTTGGCCCGTCCAAAAATTTTTACCACCTCTTGTGTGTTGAATGTGGCTATTCTTGTGCAAAATTTGAGTCTCGGTTTTGATCAATACCGATGACTTGAATAGTCCTATCAATCGAACAAACATGAATGTGCCGCTACAATGAGGCCAAATGAAGTTGCATACACAATATGTAAAATCTTTGCACCTCGTTTTGACTAGCCAAGTATTAAATTGAGTCTTTTGTGATGACCGTTACACACTAGAAAAAATGTAGAATCTTGTTTGACTAGTAGTGCTGATACCTAGTGTGCTGAGCTTACTTTGAAACATGCATGATAGATCCTAGAATTTGCCCCGTTGGGCCGATCGACTATGTAAGGCTATCTATTGATATGATCTTAGATGACTTTAAAGAGTGTGAACAAATTTGACATATACCTCTTTTGTGGCCTACCTTGCGAGTGTGTGAATCTCTTCTTAACACCCCTTGAGCCTAACCTTTCTTTGGATGAAACTTGATGAAAACTAGACCCTTCTTTGTCCGCTACCTATAATCCTCTTGATTTATGGTTAGTTGAATAGCCAACGTAGGCCAAAAGCCTAAGTTGGGGGTGTGGTGAAAAGAAAGTGGAAAGTCAAGAAGTGCAAGAATAGTCTCCTTTAACCCATGGTGTTGAGAAAATTGGAACCCCTCCATATATAAAGAAAAAATGAGAAGAAGAAAAAGAAAAGAAAAAGAATGAAGAAGAAAGTTGTGGAATAAAGTACCAAAGAAATGGGAAGTCCAAACAATCCATGGGAAGTGAATAATGGGATGACTTAAGAGCACTAGCAAAAAAGATAAGGGACAGGAAATGAAGTTTTTGAGAATACCACATCTCATGAGGATAAAATTTACTGAGAGTAAATGAACATACCTTTGCACTCAGCCCCATTACGAGCCTTAGAAAGACCTTTTTGCTGTTGAGTAAGTTGAAACAAATGTCGATTGGAAAATACGGGCAAACCTATAGGTGAAAGCATGCACTGTATTAATCTTTGTGAGTGTGAGCGTTGCGTTTGATTCTGGAACTTTAATTGATTAAACCATTATATGTGAGTATGGAATCATTCTTTGTGTTAGGGTATTCAAACACTTTGGTTGAACTTGAACTTTCATATGAAGCAAGTATTGTGAGCATGAGACTCTTTGATATTGGTTAGTGACTACTTGATTCTTTCAGTACACATTTGATCTCTGCATTAGAAATTGAGTCTTGTTGTGTGCATTCATAATCGAGTCTTGTGTAGCATTGTTTGAGACATCCCTTTTTGAGTGGCTGAACTTGTGTTTTCTTGAGGACAAGCAAAAGTTTAAGTTGGGGGTATTGATTAGTCCATAATTTGGACTCATTTAGGGCTTTATTTTAAGAGAAATAGTTTCCTCAAATGCTTATTTTGTCTCAATATCTCAGGAAAACTTTTAAGTTTCAGGTATTATAAGTTTTAGCGGAAGCATTGACACTTAGGCACAAAAAGGAACAAAAAGGCTGGAAAGAATGTAAAAACTGAAGCCTAAGCTTCGCCAATCACTCTGGCAAAACGCCAAAGGGAATCCCTCTGCCCTTTCTTCCAGTACGCAAAGCCCTTAAGGAAGTGGATCAAAAAGGTGATGAAAGGAGCCGTCGGCACTTCGCCGAACACTTATGTGAAGCAATGCTATATCGCCGAATGGTCCAGAACACAAACATGCCAAAGGCAAAGCACAAAAGGCGATGCACCAGAAGAAGGACGATTCGCCAAGTCATTCGGCGATTGCGACTAACATCGCCGAACAGTCCGCCGCAGCACTAAATCTGAAAACTATAAGTACTAGCCTTAGTTATTAATTTTAGGATTCGAACATTTATTTTAGTTTCTAAATTAGAATAGTACTTTTTGGGATATTTTCTCTCAAGTTTGGAGAGAGTTTTTGGGAGACTTGAAGAAAGAAGGATTTCATCTTCCCCAAGTTGGAAGTGGGTCTTCTCCATTTTTCTTCCTTTGCTTAAATCAAGGTTTAATTCCTTATACCCATTTGATTTTAGTATGATTTTAGGTGTATTTTGTTATTTCTTGATGTGGCTAAAAACCCTCATTCTTGGGCTGTGATTTAGCAAATTTATGTTGATATTGTTGTTGGGTCTTGCTTGCTGATAGGGTATATGTATTTTAATGGTGATTTCACCTAGTGGTTGGGGTTTAATTTAATGGGTTTATAGTTGCAAATACAAAACCACCCATATGTTTTCGGCTTGACCGAGAGGGACGTCGCGAAACCAAGACCGCTAGACTGATGGCCTAAGGAGTGGGTTGACATGAGGTCCAATATCCTAACACTCAGCTCGAGAGAATGAGTGGGGTAAGGCGTAGGCTGGCCTTCATGCGGCAAATGGGTGTCCGAGAGGAACGCATTTGAAACGGGGTAAGTTGCTCGAGAGGGAACCTACTTCCATCTAAATCTTAGCCTAATCACTATTATCTTGTAAATTTCCTATCGAAAGCATGTATCCAACGATTTATCTCAACTTGTATTGCGGTCACACCCCAATAACTTGTCCCCATACTTGATCTTCTTATTATATTTGTTGTTTTTTTTACTACTTGTGACAAAAACCCATTTGATATTTGACACCTTTGTGTCACCCTTTTTAATTTACAATATTTTAATCGTTAATGTCTTTAGCTACGACTAGTTTGAACTAAATTTTATTTTTCTACTAATTTCAAAACCACTCTCTTGGGACACGACCCCAACCTTTGGTTGGGTTACTATATTATAGACGATCGTAGACACTCGTACTGTAAGTTAGTGTCGTTGGTCACGATAAGCATCAAAATGGCGCCAATGCCGGGGAGTGATGTTATGTGATAATTCTTAGTTTAGTAAATTTTTTGTTCTTCTTAGCTGTAGTTTACTAACTATATTTTTAGTTTTTTTTTTTACTTGTTAGTATATTAAAACAGGAAAGATGAGCATGAATGGTAACTATGGGTACCTAATGGACCAAGTGGTATCTTTTCTCTACCCAGCGCCAAAAGAGGGGTTGTCTCATGAAAATGAGGCCAATCTCACTAATGGAACTTGAGTGAGAACTTGCGTCGTACCACGACGTTAAATAAGGCGTTGTTTGGGAGGAAACCCAAAACCCTTTTTATTGGTTTAAGTTACTTTTATGAAATAATGGTGTGTTGATTGCGCAGGTTAAAGTGTGGAAGTTGATTTAAAGGAAGTATTGGCAAACGGAAAGCCCGGTCGGTGAATCACTAATTGGTTCGACAACTTTGACGCACTCCACCATTTGATTCAACCCAGTTTAGGATTGGGTCTATAAAACTCGGTGGACTCAACAAAATTATTGGCGAATCGCCGAGTATATTGGCGAATCGCCGAGTATATCGGCGATTCCGATGCAGACTGTCGTTTGGATCTTCATCTCGACTGAAGGTCCTGTAAAACTCAGCGAGATAAGTGAACACTCTGCGTATCACCAAGAGGTTCGGCAATCGTGACTAATGTCACCGAATGGACAAGAACCGGACGGTCTTTCAGCCAAATGTTTAAAAAGTTCTAACTTTATTTTCTTTGCATCACTTTTCCACCTCCACAAACTCACATCAGCACTCTAGTTTTATTTTTCTTACACTTTTGGAGTATTTTGGTTAGTTGATTTCTGCGCGGGATTTGATTACATTGTTTCCTAGCGTTTCAATAACTATTTGAGCAGCGCAAAAATTTAGTTTTTGAAACCCCGTGATTGTGTTGTCAAAATTATGCTCATTTGGAAATGCTATGATGAAATCTACTGAACCTCCTTGATTGGATTGAATTGTTTATGTGTCGATATGTGTGTGATAACATCGCCAGAACTGCCAGAACTGCCTTAACTATTAAAACCGTTTTTTCTAATGCATCGAGTAGGGTTAATGCGTGATGGGTGGTTTTCGTATTTTATGGGTCTTGGTCAAATTTATGTTATTTGTGCTTAAATTGTGTTTTCGGGGGTTGTAGGGCTGAAATCCAGAAGTTGGGTCAAAAGTACGAATGTTGGGTCATTCAGCGAGCTGTGGCAAGCTCACCGAACCACTTCGCGGTTCGCCTAGGTGCCCCATCTCGCCCTTATTATCATGCTTTATTTGTTGTGGCTTCTGTAACTTTTGGTGAGAAGAACGTGATCGCCAAGTGCACTCGGCGACTCGCCGAATGTTATCTTAATCGCCCTTTGTTTGCACACCTAACCCTACTGCATTGTGACCTTCGGTGGAATAACCGTGGCTCGTCGAAGGTATTCGGCGACAAGTCGAATAGACTGACCATCTACCTGCAATTAAATATCTCTGCTTAGTTTGTCAAAAATGTTATAAAATTATCTCAAGATTTTGTAGACATGGCTAGATCCAAAGTTGCAGGAAGAGACGTGCCACCCCGACACATAAGAGCACACAATTTTATGAGAGATGCAGAAAAATCGAACAAGAGCAAGAGCAAGGAAGCCAGTTCCAGTAGGAGGATTCCTATTGACCCTAATGTCCCTTCGTGGAACGAGGGTTCATCAATGTGGTACATGCCTTTGGAGCTGCTCATGATTTGGATAATATGGTTAATGTAGATCTCGCTGAAGCTGAAGCTGAGAAGCAGAGTCAGACTGATAATACTCAAGGCACTCATGCCAAGACAGATGTAGCGACTGCTTAGACATGATCCCCTCTTTACATCCCTCTCTATTTTTTTTTATACTAGATTCTGAATATTTTGGTATTTGCATTTGAGGGAAAACAATTTTGTTTGTGGTGGGGTAAGGCCCACCTTTTGTGTGTGCTATTAATGTTCGTGTTTTGTGTTGTGAGCTAAAATTTTGCTTTAATACTACTTTGTGTGGATGTTTGAGCTTAGGGCTCCTTTTATTTTATTTCAAAATAAATTTTGACCCGTCCAAAAATTTTCACCACCTCTTGTGTGTTGAATGTGGCTGTTCTTGTGCAAAATTTGAGTCTCGATTTCAATCAATACCGATGACCTGTATAGTACTCTCAATCAAACGAACATGAATGTGTTGCTACAATGAGACAAATGAAGTTGCCTAGCCAATATGTGAACTCTTTGCATCTCGTTTTGACTAGCCAAGTATTAAATTGATTCTTTTGTGATGACCGTTGCACACTAGAAAAAATGTAGAGTCTTGTTTGACTAGTAGTGTTGATGCCTAGTGTGCTGAGCTTACTTTGAAACATGCATGATAGATCCTAGAATTTTCCCAGTTGGGCCGATCGACTAAGTTAGACTATCTCTTGATATGATCTTAGGCAACTTTAAAGAGTGTAAGCCAATTTGACGTATACCTCTTTTGTGGCCTACCTTGCGAGTGTGTGAATCTCTTTTTAACACCCCTTGAGCCTGACCTTTCTTTGGATAAACTTGATGAAAACTAGACCTTTCTTTATCCGCTACCTATAATCCTTTTGATTTGTGGTTAGTCGAATAGCCAACTTAGGCCAAAAGCCTAAGTTAGGGGTGTGGTGAAAACAAAGAGGAAAGTCAAGAAGTGCAAGAATAGTCTCCCTTAACTCCTGGTGCTAAGAAAATTGGAACCCCTTCATGTATAAAGAAAAAAAGAGTAGAAGAAAAAAGAAAAGAAAAAGAATGAAGAAGAAAGTTGTGGAATAATGTACCAAAGAAATGGGGAGTCCGAGCAATCCATGGGGAGTGAATAAAGGGATGACTTAAGAGCACTAGCAAAACTGATGAAGGGACATGAAATGAAGTTTTGTGAATACCACAACTTTGTGAGTGAAAGAATGCACTGTATTAATCTTTGTGAGTGTGAGCGTTGCGTTTGATTCCGAAACTTTAATTTATTAAATCATTATATCTGAGTATGGAATCATTCTTTGTGTGAGGGCATTCGAACACTTTGGTTGAACTTGAACTTGCATATGAAGCAAGTTTTGTGAGCATGAGACTCTTTGATATTGGTTAGTCACTACTTGAATCGCTGAGTACACATTTAATCTCTAAATAAGTAAATTGACTCTTGTTGTGTGCATTCATAATCGAGTCTTGGGTAGCACTATTTGAGACATCCCATTTTGAGCGGTTGAACTTTAGTTTTTTTTAGGACAAGCAAAAGTTTAAGTTCGGGGTGTTGATGAGGCCACATTTTGGACTCATTTAAGGCTTTATTGTAATAGAAATAGTGTCCTCAAAAGCTTATTTTGTCTCAGTATCTGATGATAACTATTAAGTTTAAGGTATTTGAAGTTTTAGAGGAAGCATGGACACTTAGGCACAAAAAGGAACAAAAAGCCTGGAAAGAACGTAAAAACTGAAGCCTGAGCTTCACCAATCAATCTTGGCAAATCACCGAAGTGAAGCACTCCGCCCTTTATTCTAGTACGCAAAGCCCTGAAGGAAGTGGATCAAAAAGGCGATGAAAGGAGCATTCGGTGCTTCACGGAATAGTTTCGCGAAGCAATCACTATAGGAAACTTGACCTTTAACGACCACTTTTTAACGAAGAGACCTAAATCCCGTCGTTATAAGTGCTTTTATAGCGACAATATATTTTTTCGGATGTCAAAGTTAACTTTTAGTGTAATATTAACGAGGGGTACTATTTAATTATTAAAAATTATAATAACCTGTGTCTAAAACTCAATAAAAAACATAAATGTCACTTTTTTAGCAACACACCTCCACTCAAATTCCACTATCCTCTATTCCCCCCAAAATAAAATCCTTAACTTCTCTCTATTTTGAACAAAAAAATATGTTGAGATTTATAAAGTTCCAATAGAAATTGCTCGTCATGTACAATAAATACGATCTTCACGACAAATAAATTAAGGTAAGGTAAGTTTTGTTGGTGTCCTATGATCTGTAATGGTATGAAAGAAAAACTATGGCGCATAAAAATTACCAATTTGATTTATTTGTAATAGAACTTGCTGTGTAATGATATAAACTGGTTGTGAATATAATGTCCCTAAATTAATTGTTTCAGCGTATGTGTTGTACTCAATGATTTTTTAATTGGGTAATCTTTTGT
>JAJOOE010001337.1:0-37253 GCA_036250405.1 Solanum raphanifolium | reverse complement strand
TTTGAATTGAGAATACAAGCATGGAGAAGTATCTTACACTCCATCCAACACAATTTACAATAATAGCTCATAGGTTCATTAGGTGAGAATGGACTTTAAACCTTAGAAACCTAACATAATGAGAAGAACTTTCACATGATGATCTTTATGTGTTTATGAGAATGAACTTTCAATTAACAAAATAAGTAAGTTATAATCATGTTCATAAGTGCATATACATGTAGTCCAAAATTTGGCATAATTTTCATGTCTTACCCATCTTGGATCGAGGATCAAATTCTCCCAATCAATCTAGCGTTATTACATTCAACTTGAACAATAATATGATCAAGAAACCACATTACAACAGGAACAATGCAATACAATTTACTTTACCCTTAGATGGTGATAGCCTAAACGTAAATCAATTTTTTAAAGTAACTCGCCACTTGGAGTTGGTCAAACAAATAGTGAATTCTAAGGAGAAGGTACCTATTCTTTAGGGTTACCTTGTTCAATTTGTAGTAGTCAATACACATCCTAAGGGACCCATCCTTCTTTTTCATGAACAATACCGGGGCACCCCATAGAAAGATGCTTGGTTGAATACTACCTTTGTCCAACAAGTCCTTGAGTTGCTCTTTCAACTCTTTCAATTCGGTCTGATCCATTCTATAGGGAGGAATGGATATAGGTTGATTATCCAACAAGAGATCAATGCCAAAATCTATTTCCCATCTAGGACGAATGCTAGGTAAGTCATCGGGAAAAACTTTTGGAAACACTCTCACCATGGGGACCGACACTAATGAAGGGACATTGGACTCAAAGTCTATCACCCTACCAATATGATAAATGCACCCGTTAGAGATCATATTCTTAGCTTTTAGACAAGAAACAAATTGATCTCAAGGAGTAGAGTTCCCCACTATCCACTTAATAATTAGCTCTTCAGAAATTTGAAATTTGACCACCCGGGTTCTACAATATATTGAAGCATCACATGCATGCAACCAATCCATTCCCAAAATTACATCAGAATCAAAAATATCCAACTCTACCGAATCCAGCAAGGTAACTTTATGAGACAAGGAAATGGAACAACTTCTATAAACTTTATTAGCCACTACAGACTCACCAATCGGGGTAGAAACCGAAAAACGTTCTAATAAGACTTCGGGGAGCATTTCAAATTTCATAGCTACTAGAGGGGTCACAAAATACAAAGTAGCACTAGGTCTAATAGAGTATATACATCAATGTAACATACCAATAACCCTATCCGGGGAGCTCTCTTGGTCTTCTCATGATTGAAGAGTATAAAAGTGGTTTTGCTTTTGAACGTTGGGGTTTGAAACAGTTGGAGGAGTTTGCTTATCTTTTCTTCCTTTGGCCTTAGGTGTTGGGAAATTAGTCAATTGGTGGAAACTCTTACCACAACCATAACAAACACCGAAACTGTCTAGACACTTACCCTCATGTTTCTTACCACATTTAGCATGAGTAAGCTTGGTAATAGAAGACCCACCACTATTTCCTCCTTGGGGTTTAGCATTAGACACTCTATCCCTATTGATCATTAGGTAAGCATTAGATGAGCTTCGGTAGGAGAACCTTTGCTTGAACCCTTCTCAACCTTGCCCATCGGGCTTAGTATTGGAAAAGTTCCCATCACCCACTCTAGCTATCTTTGCATCCCTATTCACACTCTTAAGCTTTTGCTTCTCAATTTGACGGCATGAACCATAAGGCTTGCAATGTTAATACTTTAAGTAAGCATTGCAGAACGACATTCATTAACTACCAACTCAGACACTCCCATCACATACTTCATCATCCTAGCCCTTGATTCTTCCACCATGGTTGGAGCATACTTAGATAGTTGTGTGAACTTGAGAGAATACACTTTCACACTCATACCCATCTTGTCGAAGGTTTATGAATTCTTGCATCTTTCGTTCCCTCAACTCTAGGGGAAAGAACCTATTAAGGAATGCTTCTTTGGAAACCTCCCTGTCAATGGAACCCACTCTTCTTGGCCTCTCACCTTTCCATTATTCATACCAAATTTGAGCTACATCCTATAGTTGGTAGGCAGCTAGCTCTGCCTTCTCCTAAAAAAAAAACCCATGGCACTAGTTATTTTGCAAACCTCATCAACAAACCATTGGGGATTCTCTTCCATCTTGGAACTAAGGAACTCGGGGGGATTCATTCTAGCAAAATCCCTAAACCTGGAAGCCATAGTATTCATAGTAGTATTCACCCTAGGCTGAACATCCCTATTTTCTTGAGCCGTTATAGTTTTGGCTTATTTTGTCTCAGCTTGAGCTTAGGCCGTCATGGCTTGAGTTTTTATTTGCATAGTAGCTCTAAATTATGCTTGAGTCATATTTTCAGTTACCGAATCAACCGAAGACTGCTCATCTTAGGGAGCTTGGTTGTCTTGAGGATCTCCTCGATTCACACTCTCCTCTTCCATCATTCATGCATTAGCCCTTCGTGTATTCATTTCCTAAAGACACAAGAGAAGGATTAGAAGGAAGACATTATAGAGTTAAACTGTATGGCTCGACTCAAGAGTACTGAAAGTAGTGTAAGTTCCTAAAGTCTTATAGCCTCTCACTTATAAATGTGGCGCACTTCACATTATGAACAAGACTCTATTAGACGTGGCTTATGAGACATTGTCCTAGAATCATTAGGAACTTTTACTCTGATTATCAAGTTTGTTACGACCAAAGGGTACCCCCTAAACATAACATGGGACATGGAACCCCGAAAGGACCCAAGAAAGCCACTTAGCTTATCATCATCACACAAGTCTAGAATAATAACGAATAAAACACAATTTCAAGTCTGTAAGAAAATTTCAAAGAAAATAAGCGGAAGTCTAGACATAGTCATTAAGCCATCTACTACAATCGGAGTCTCAAAATTCCAGGGTAATAGCCCTTACAATAGTGAATATGAAAATGTATAGTACAACTAAAGAAATTAAACAACAATAAAAAGAACTTATTATTGGATCCATGAGGACATACCACAAGCTAGAAGATTAGTCAACCCAAGCTTGAACTAGAAATGACAATCACCTCACACGTTGGAACCTATACTTGTTAGAAAAAGAGAAGAAATAAGGGTTAGCACATTTATTGTACTTAGTATGATAATTATGCACAAAAACATGAAAATATGCTAAAAAGGGACAATTTAGTTGAAGAGTATGCATTTTAGAAAGTTTGAGAATCATCATGTAAATTGGTACAAAACAAAAGTCATAAGCATAATCAATATATAAGTAAGTACATCATAATAGGAACCCATTATGAATACTATCAAAATCTACTTTTGCCATGCATAAGTACAATCCCTTACTCCTACTCATGCTAAATAAACCCCCTTAAGCAAACATAGTTAATCATTTACATTCATTATTACTTTGGAAATAAGCCTTAACTGACATAGACCAAGTGAGCTAAACATGGAATCCAGTGTGATAACCCACACCGAAAAGAGGTCTCCTACTTACCTAAGGAAGAACTTAATGTATTTCTTTTAGGTGGATCCACTAGCTAAAGACCTAGGAGGGAACATAGTTATATAATACAAAGATTGTTACTAGAAACCCATCCGTACTTAATAGGGAAGTTTCCTTCTCATGAGATTAGATTTAGAAACCTAGCCTATTTAATTGACGGGAAAGCCTCCATCTCAAATTCAATATCCACTAGGTGCTAAGCATTACTTCCCACAATTTCATATTTAGTCTTTGAATTAAGATTACAAGCATGGAGAAGTATCTTACACTCCATCCAAAACAATTTACAATAATAGCTCATAGGTTCATTAGGTGAGAATGGACTTTCAACCTTGGAAACCTAACTTAGTGAGAAGAACTTTCACATCATGATCTTTCTGTGTTTATGAGAATGAACTTTCAATTAATACAATAAGTAAGTTATAATCATGATCATAAGTGCATATACATGTAGTCCAATATTTGGCATAATTTTCATGTCTTACCCATCTTGGATCAAGGATCAAATTCTCCCAATCAATCTAGTGTTATTACATTCAACTTGAACAATAATATGATCAAGAAACCATATTACAACAAGAACGATGCAATACAATTGACTTTACCCTTAGATGGTGATAGCCTGAACGTAAATCAATATTTGGAAAGTAACTCTCCCCTTGGATTGGTCAAACAAATAGTCAATTCTAGGGAGAGGGTACCTATTCGTTATGGTTACCTTGTTCAATTGGCAGTAGTCAATACACATCCTAAGGGACCCATCCTTCTTTTTCACGAACAATACCGGGCACCCCATGGAAAGATGCTTGGTTGAATAATACCTTTGTCCAACAAGTCCTTGAGTTGCTCTTTCAACTCTTTCAATTCGGTAGTATCCATTCTATAGGGAGAAATGGATAGAGGTTGAGTATCCAGCAAGAGATCAAATTTGAAAGTTTCTTACCTTTTAGACAAGAAACAAATTGATCTCTAGTGAAGGGACTTTCGACTCAACGTCCATCACCCTACCAATATGATAAATGCACCCCTTGGAGGTCATTTGCTTAGCTTTTAGACAAGAAACAAATTGATCTCTAGGAGTAGAGTTCCCCACTTTCCACTTAATAATTAGCTCTTCGGAAATTTGAAATTTGACCACTCGGGTTCTACAATATATTGAAGCATCACAAGCATGCAACCAATCCATTCCCAAAATTACATCAAAATCAAAAATATCTAACTCTACCAAATCCAGCAAGGTAAATTTATGAGACAAGGAAATGGGACAAGTTCTATAAACTTTCTTAGCCACTACAAACTCACTAACCGAGGTAGAAACCTAAAAAGGTTCTAATAAGACTTCATGGAGTATTTCAAATTTCATAGCTACTAGAGGGGTCACAAAATACAAAGTAGAACTGGGTCTAATAGAGTATATACGTCAACGTAACATACCAATGACAATATCCGGGGAGCTCTCTTAGTCTTCTCATGATTGAAGAGTATAAAAGTGGTTTTGCTTTTGAACATTGGGGTTCGAAACACTTGGTGGAGTTTGCTTATTTTCTCTTCCTTTGGCCTTAAGTGTTGGGCAATTATTCAATTAGCGGCAACTCTTACCACAACCATAACAAACATCGAAACTGTCTAGACACTTACCATCATGTTTCTTACCACATTTAGCACGAGTAAGCTTGGCAATAGAAGACCCACCACTATTTCCTCCTTGGGGTTTAGGGTTAGACACTTTATCCCTATTGACCATTGGGGAAGCAGTAGAGGAGCTTTGGTAGGAGAACCTTTGCTTGTACCCTTCTCAACCTTGCCCATCGGGCCTAGTTTTGGAAAAGTTCCCATCACCCACTCTAGCTATCTTTGCATCCCTATTCACACTCTTAAGCTTTTGCTTCTCAATTTGCTCGGCATGAACCATAAGTCTTGCAATGTTAATACTTTGGGTAAGCATTGCAGAACAACATTCATTAACTACCAACTCAGACACTCTCATCGCATACATAATCATCCTAGCCCTTGATTCTTCCACCATGGTTGGAGCGTACTTAGATAGTTGTGTGAACTTGAGAGAATACACTTTCACACTCATACCCATCTTGTCGAAGGTTTATGAATTATTGCATCTTTCGTTCCCTCAACTCTAGGGGAAAGAACCTATTAAGGAATGTTTCTTTGGAAACCTCCCAATCTATGG
Organism: Solanum raphanifolium; assembly: GCA_036250405.1. Classification (NCBI taxonomy): domain Eukaryota; kingdom Viridiplantae; phylum Streptophyta; class Magnoliopsida; order Solanales; family Solanaceae; genus Solanum; species Solanum raphanifolium. The sequence goes on along the minus strand of JAJOOE010001337.1, from coordinate 31,545 downwards.
AACCCACTCTTCTTGGCCTCTCACCTTTCAATTATTCATACCAAATTTGATCTACATCCTTTAGTTGGTAGGCAGCTAGCTCTGCCTTCTCCTAAAAAAAAACCCCATGGCACTAGGTATTTTGCAAACCTCATCAACAAACCATTGGGGATCCTCTTCCATCTTGAAATCAAGGTACTCGGGGGGATTCATTTTACCAAAATCCCTAAACCTCGAAGCCATAGTATTCATAGTAGTATTCACCCTAGGCTGAAAATCTTTATTTGCTTGAGCCGTTATAGCTTTGGCTTGATTTGACACAGCTTGAGCTTGAGACGTCATGGCTTGAGTTTTTATTTGCATAGTAGCTCTAAATTCTGCTTGAGTCATATTTTCGGTTACCGAATCAACCGTAGACTGCACATCTTGATGAGCTTAGTTGTCTTGAGGATCTCCTCGATTCACATTCTCCTCTTTCATCATTCTTGCATTAGCCCTTCGTGTATTCATTTCCTGAAGACACAAGAGAAGGATTAGAAGGAAGACATTATAGAGTTAAACTCTATTGCACGACTCAAGAGTAATGAAAGTAGTGTAAGTTCCTAAAGTCTTATAGCCTCTCACTTATAAATGTGGCACACTTCACATTATGTACAAGCCTCTATTAGACGTGGCTTATGAGACATTGTCCTAAAATAATTCTAAACTTTTTCTCTGATTATCAAGTTTGTTACGACCCAAGGGTACCCCCTAGACATAACATGGGACATGGAACCCCGAAAGGACCCAAGAAAGCCACTTAGCTTATCATCATCACACAAGTCTAGAATAATAACGAATAAAACACAATTTCAAGTCTGTAATAAAATTTCATAGAAAATAAGTGAAAGTCTAGACATAGTCTCATTAAGCCATCTACAACAATCGCAGTGTGAAAATTCGAGGGTAACAGTCATAACAATTGAGAATTTGAAAATGTAGAGTACAACTAAAGAAATTAAACAACAATAAAAGAACTTGTCTTTGGATCCATGAGGACATACCACAACCTAGAAGAGTAGTCAACCCAAGCTTCAACTAGATGGGACAATCACCTCACACGTCGGAACCTATACTTTTTAGAAAAAGAGAAGAAATAAGGGTTAGCACATTTATTGTACTAAGTATGATAATTATAGACAAAAACATGAAAATATGCTAAAAAGGGACAATTTAGTTGAAGAGTATGCATTTTAGAAAGTTTGAGAATCATTATGTAAATTGGTACAAAACATAAGTCATAAGCATAATCAATATATAAGTAAGTACATCATAATAGGAACCCACTATGAATACTATCAAAGTCTACTTTTGTCATGCATAAGTACAATCCCTTACTCCTAGTCAAGCTAAGTAAAACGCCTTAAGCAAACATATTTAATCATTTACATTCATTATTACTTTGGGAATAAGCCTTAAGTGACATAGACCAAGTGAGCTAAACATGGAATCCGGTGTCATGACCCACACCGAAAAGAGGTCTCCTACTTACCTAAGGAAGAACTTAATTTATATCTTTTAGGTGGATCCACTAGCTAAAGATCTCTGAGGGTACATAATTATATGATACAAAGATTGTTACTAGAAACCCAACCTTACTTAACGGGGGAATTTCCATCTCATGAGATTAGATTTAGCAACCTAGCCTATTTAATTGACAGGAGAGCCTCCATCTCAAATTCAATATACATTAGGTGATAAGCATTACTTCCAACAATTTCATGTTTAGTCTTTGAATTGAGATTACAAGCAAGGAGAAGTATCTTACACTCCATCCAACACAATTCACAATAATAGCTCATAGGTTAATTAGGTAAGAATGGACTATGAACCTTAGAAACATAAAATAGTTAGAAGAACTCTCACATCATGATCATTATGTGTTTATGAGAATGAAATTTCAATTAACACAACAAGTAAGTTATAATCGTGTTCATAAGTGCATATATATGTAGAGCAAAATTTGGCATAATTTTCATGTCTTACCCATCTTGGATCAAGGATCAAATTCTCCCAATCAATCTAGCGTTATTACATTCAACTTGAACAATAATATGATCAAGATACCATAATACAACAAGAACAATTCAATACAATTGACTTTACCCTTACATGATGATAGCCTGAACGTAAATCAATTTTTGGAAAGTAACTCGCCCTTTGGAGTTGGTCAAACAAATAGTCAATTCTAGGGAGAGGGTACCTATTCTTTATGGTTACCTTGTTTAATTGGCAGAAGTCAATACACATCCTAAGGGACCCATCCTTCTTATTCACGAACAATACCGGGGCACCCCATGGAAAGATGCTTAGTTGAATAATACCTTTGTCCAACAAGTCCTTGAGTTGCTCTTTTAACTCTTTCAATTCGGTAGGATCCATTTTATAGGGAGGAAAGGATATAGGTTGAGTATCCAGCAAGAGATCAATGCCAAAGTCTATTTCCCATCTAGGAGGAATTCTAGGTAAGTCGTCGGGAAAAACTTCCGGAAACACGCTCACCACGGGGACGGACTTTAATGAAGGGACCGTGGACTTAACGTCCATCACCCTACCAATATGATAAATGCACCCCTTGATGATCATTTTCTTAGCTTTGAGACAAGAAACAAATTGATCTCTAGGAGTAAAGTTCCCCATTTTCCACTTAATAATTGGCTCTTCGGAAATTTGAAATTTGACCACCCGGGTTCTACAATATATTGAAGCATCACATGCATGCAACTAATCCATTCCCAAAATTACATCAAAATCAAAAATATCTAACTCTACCAAATCCAGGAAGGTAACTTTATGAGAAAAGGAAATGGTACAACTTCTATAAACTTTCTTAGCCACTACGGACTTACCAACTAGGGTAGAAACAGAAAAATGTTCTAATAAGACTTCAGGGAGTATTTCCAAATTTCATAGCTACTACTATAGGGGTCAGAAAATAAAAAGTAGCACTGGGTCTAATAGAGTATATACATCAATGTAACATACGAATGACCATATCTGGGGAGCTCTCTTGGTCTTCTCATGATCGAAGAGTATAAAACTGGTTTTGCTTTTGAACATTGGGATTTGAAACGCTTAGAGGAGTTTGCTTATCTTCTCTTCCTTTGGCCGTAAGTGTTGGGCAAATATTCAATTGGTGGCAACTCTTACCACAACCGTAACAAACACTGAAACTGTCTATACACTTCCCCTCATGTTTCTTACCACATTTAGCACGAGTAAGCTTGGCTATAGAAGACCCACCACTATTTCCTCCATGGGGCTTAGGGTTAGACACTCTATCCCTATTGACCATTGGGGAAGCATTAGAGGAGCTTTGGTTGGAGAACCTTTGCTTGAACCTTTGTCAACCTTGTCCATAAGGCTTGCAATGTTAATACTTAGGGTAAGCAATGCGGAACGACATTCATTAACTACCAACTCATACACTCCCATCACATACTTAATCATCCTAGCCCTTGATTCTTCCACCATGGTTCGAGCATACTTAGATAGTTGTGTGAACTTGAGAGAATACACTTTCACACTCACACCCCCTTGTCAAAAGTTTATGAATTCTTGCATTTTTCGTTTCCTCAACTCTAGGGGAAAGAACCTATCAAAGAATGCTTCTTTGAACACCTCCCAATCTATAGAACCCGCTCATCTTGGCCTCTCACCTTTCCATTATTCATACCAAATTTGACCTACTTCCTTTATTTGGTAGGCAGCTAGCTTTGCCTTCTCCTCCGAAGAAACCCATATGGCACTATGTGTTTTGCAAACCTCATCAACAAACCTTTGGGGACCCTCTTCCATCTTGGAACCAAGGAATTCAGGGGGATTCATTCTAGCAAAATCCCTAAACCATGAAGCCATAAGTATTCATATTAGTATTCACCCTAGGCTGAGCATCCCTATTTGCTTGAGCTGTTATAGCTTGGGCTTGATTTTTCACAGCTTGAGCTTGGGTCTTCATGGCTTGAGTTATCATTTGCATAGTAGCTCTGAATTCTGCTTGAGTCACATTTTCGATTACTAGATCAACCGGAGCTTTCTCATCTTGAGGATCTTGGTTGTCTTGAAGAGCTCCTCGATTCACATTCTCCTCTTACACCATTCTTGCATTATCCCTTCGTGTATTCATTTCCTGAAGACACAAGAGAAGGATTAGCAGGAAGACCTTATAGAGATAAACTTTATGGCACGACTCAAGAGTAATGAAAGTAGTGTAAGTTCCTAAAGTCTTATAGCCTCTCACTCATAAATGTGGCACACTTCACAGTATGAACAAGACTTTATTAGATATGAGACATAGTCCTATCATCATTCTGAAACTTTTTCTCTGATTACCAAGTCTGTTACGATCCAAGGTTACCCCCTAGACGTAACATGGCACATGGAACCCCGAAAGGACCCAAGTAAGCCATTTAGCTTATCATAATCACATAAGTATCGAATAATAACGAATAAAACTCAATTTCAAGTCTGTAAGAAAATTTTACAGAAAATAAGCGGAAGTCTAGACATAGTCTCATTAAGCCATCTACTACAATCGGAGTCTCAAAATTCAAGGGTCACAGCCCTTACAATAGAGGATATGAAATTGTCTAGTACAACTAAGGAAATGAAACAACAATAAAAGCACTTGTCCTCAGATCCATGAGGACATTCCACAAGCTTGAAGAGTAGTCAACCCAAGCATGAACTAGAAGGGCAATCACCTCACACGTCGGAACCTATACTTGTTAGAAAAAGAGAAGAAATATGGGTTAGCACATTTAATGTACTAAGTATGATAATCATGCACAACAACATGAAAATTTGCTTAAAAGGGACAATTTAGTTGAAGAGTATGCATTTTAGAAAGTTTGAGAATCATCATGTAAATTAATACAAAACATAAGTCAAAAGCATAATCAATGTATAAGTCAGCACATCATAATAGGAACCCACTATGAATAATCTCAAAGTCTACTTGTGTCATGCATAAGTACGATCCCTTACTGCTACTCATGCTAAGTAAAACTCCTTAAGCAAACATAGTTAGTCATTTACATTCATTATTACTTTGGGAATAAGCCTTGACCGACATAGACCAAGTGAGCTAAACATTGAATCCGGTGTCATGACCCACACCGAATAGAGGTCTCCTACTTGCCTAAGGTAGAACTTAATGTATATATTTTAGGTGTATGCACTAGCTAAAGACCTATGAGGGCAGATAGTTATAGGATACATAGATTATTACTAGAATCCCAACCTTAGTTAACGAGGGAGGTTCCATCTCATGATATTATATTTAGAAACCCGGCCTATTTAATTGGCAGGAGAGCCTCCATCTCAAAGTCATTATCCACTCAGTGCTAAGCATTACATCCCACAATTTCATATTTAGTCTTTGAATTGAGATTACAAGCGTGAAGGTGTGTCTTACCCTTCATCCAATACATTTCACCATAATAGCTCATAGGTTCATTAGGTGAGAATGGACTTTCAACCTTAGAAACCTAACATAGTGAGAACTTTCACATCATGATCATTATGTGTTTATGAGAATGAACTTTTAATAAACATAATAAGTAGGTTATAATCATGTTAATAAGTGCATATACATGTAGTCCAAAATTTGGCATAATTCTCATGTCTTACCCATCTTGGATCAAGGATCACATTGTCCCAATCAATCTAGGGTTATTACATTCAATATGAACAATAATATGATCAATAAACCACATTACAACAAGAACAATTCAATACAATTGACCTTACTACAAATTCACCTACATTGCATTCAAAGATTAGGGTTAGAGGGGATTTCATAGATCCATGGTAAATTTATAATAAAAAAAATCTGAAAAACAGTAATTAATCCATAACGTATGATAATTAAACCCTTGAAAACGATTTGAGAAAGAATCCACGATTGGAAGAAAATCCTAGGTCTTTGTAGACTTTTCCTACTTTGAAATTGGAGAGTTTAAGGGCACCATGGAGGAAAGCACTCCATGGATCAAGATTACCATACCTTAATTGATGTTTTCCTCTCAAAATTGGAGTGAAAAGGCTGGACCTTGAACCCTAAGCTTGACCTTGTTCTTGCTCTTCAATGGAGTCTTAGAGAGAGAAATGTTTTAGGAGGGAAATAGTTTTGTGTTGGGGTCTTGAATGAATGAACAGAACGAATTAGTTTAGGGGTCTATTAGGTATTTATAGTTAGTTTTAATTAGTATTAACCGACCCTAGTTAGTTATTTAATTAACCTTATGCCTCTCCCTTAACTCTAACTAAAAATAATTAACTAACCTACAGGTGTCACTCACAAAACCCCACCCACCGACCGTTGGTGGGTTCACGCTCCGTGTTGCATGTTTGTGGACTGGACAGAGAGTTTGGAGAAAATGGGGAGGCTCAGCCTCAACCCACGACCCCCACCTACGGGGCATAGGTCCACCCACGGTTCGTGGGTGCCCATCTGTAGATGGAAGCTATTTTGGCATCTTTTTAGGCAGCCCCCTTGGTCCTCCTCAAGGACCCTTGGGGGGTCCTTGGGGGTCATGCCTTGATGCTTATACCCAAAAACAGTAGTACTAAGTAATGGAGGTTATTTTACGACTCTAATTTTTATGTTAAACCCCATTTAGGTCACTAGTTTATGATTTAGGCTCTAGTTTAGTCTCAAAGTTTTAGGGTGTGTAACACATTTCCACTCTAAAATTGGTTCTTTTTGAAATTGAAAATTGACCACCCGGGTCCTACAATCTATTGAAGCATAACATGCATGCGACCAACCCATGCCCAAAATTACATCAAAATCAAGCATGTCTAATTCTACAAAAATCAACCAAAGTAACTCTATGAGACAAAGAAATAGGACAACTCCTATAGACTCTATTTTCCACTACCGAGTCACCAACCGAGGTGGAAACCAAAAAAGGCTCTACTAATATTTCGGGGAGTTTTTCAAACTTCATAGCCGCAATAAGTGTAACAAAGGACAAAGTGGCACTAGGATCTAATAAAGCATAAACATCAATAGAAAAGACTTGCAATATACCGGTCACCACATCCGGGGAGCTCTCTTGGTCACCTCGTGATTGAAGAGCATACACGTGGTTTTTTTTTTAGCATTGGAGTTGGAACTACTTGGATGAGCTTGCTTATCTTCTCTCCTCTTAACCTTGAGCATGGGACAATCTCTTATCTTATGGCCACTCTTGCCACAACTATAGCACCCATCCGAGCCCACTAACCACTGGCCTTCATGTTTTCTACCACATTTAGCACAAATTGGACTAGCAACATATGAACCACCACTATTTCCCCCTTGAGGTTTAGGGTTAGAAACCCTATCCTTGTCAACCCTTGGAGTATTAGAAGAGCCTTGATTGGAGAACCTTTGCTTGAACCCTTGCCGACCTTGCCCATCGGACTTAGCATTAGAAAAATTCCCTTCACTGGTTCTAGTTCTTTTCACATCTCTATTTCCTTGGAGCTTCTCACACTCCATTTATTGGGCATACACAATAAGATGTGAGAGATCCATGTCATGAATAAGCATTATCATACGACATTCTTTCCTTACCACTTTGGATATACCTGTCACATACCTACTCATCTCTTTTATTGGGTCCACCACTATGGATGGAGCATACTTAGACAATTCGGTAAACTTTAGAGAGTATTCTTCCAAACTCATACCTCCTTGACGAAGGCTGATAAATTCTTCCACCTTGGCTTTCCTCTTCGGATGGGGAAAGAACCTATCAAGGAATGCTTTCTTGAACACCTCCCAACCTATGGGACCCACTCCCTCCGGCCTATTCATCTTCCATTGAATATACCATACTTGGGCCACTCCCTTCAATTGATAGGCAGCTAGTTCCGCTTTCTCTATAGAAGTCACCCCCATAGCATAAATTATTTTGTATATCTCTTCTACAAACTCTTGAGGATCTTCACCCACTTTAGAACCGAAGAACATAGGGGGATTCATTCTTGTGAAGTCTATCAACCTTGAAGCTACAGAGTTCACATTAGGCCCAACATCCCTATTAGCTTGAGCCTTTATAACTTGGGCTTGTGTTCTCACGGCTTTTGATTGAGTTGTTACAACTTGATCTTGGGCCGTCATAGCATGAGTTATCATTTGCATAGTTTCCATAAATTCTTTTTGAGTCACATTTACCAGATCAATCAGAACTTGCTCATCTAAATTAGCTTTATTTCCTTTAGGAATCCCTTGGTTCACATTCTCCTCTTCCACCCTTCTTGCATTGGCCCTTTGTGTATTCATTTCCTAAAGACACAAGAGAAGGATTAGAAAGAAGACTCTATAGAGTTAAACTATATGGCACGACTTAAGAGTACTCAAAGAAGTGTAAGTTCATAACATCTTATAGCCTCTCACTCATAAATGTGGCGCGCTTCACACCATGAATAAGACTCTACTAGACGTGGCTTATGAGACATAATCCTACAATCATTCTAAACCTTTTGCTCTGATCACCAAGTTTGTCACGACCCAAGAGTACCTCCTAGACGTAACATGGCACATGGAATCCCGAAGGACCCAAGTAAGCCCCTTAGCTTATCATCATCACATAAGTATAGAACAATAAAGAATAAAACACAATTTTAAGTCTTTAAGAAATTTTTCATAAAAGTAAAGCGGAAGTTTATGCATAGTCTCACTAAGCCATCTACTACAATCGGAGTCTCAAAATACTAGGGTCACAGCCCTTACAATAGAAAATATGAAAATGTCTAGTACAACTAGAGAAATGAAATAACAATGAAAGCTCTTGTCCTCAGATCCATGAGGACATACCACAAGCTTGAAGAGTAGTCAAACCAAGCTTGAACTAGAAGGAATCACCTTAGACCCAGGAACCTACCTTAGTAGAAGAATAGAAGAAATATGGGTTAGTACAATTAATGCACTAAGTATGGTAGCTATGCACAAAAACCATGTAAGATGCTAAAAGGGACATTTAGTTGAAAACTATGCATCTAATTAAGTTTATGAACTATCATAGAAAAAAGTTAAAAAGCATAAATATTAATCATCTCAACATAAGGGAAACAAACCATAAGAACCATCAAAGAAACCTTGTGCAATGTATGGACAAGGTCCCACACCCCTATCCATACTAAGGAATACTCATTACGTGATTATAGTTCATAACTCCAATTCTAGTTCATTCTATCATAACGGGATTATCTATAACCGACATAGACCATGAGAGCTTAGTCGTGGAATCTAGTGTCTACCCCCCACCGAAAAGGGGTTGTCCTACTTTCCCAAGGTAGAACTATAACTCTTAGCTTATGTGGATACACTAGCTAAAGACCTATGTGGGCACATAGTTTATGGAATATGGATATTGCTTCTAGAAACCCGAACTCGCCTATGGTAGAAGGTTTCCATCTCATGAGACAACTACTTTGAGAACCCGAACTCAATTAGTGTAAAGGAACCTATTTGGGAAGCCCGACTCAACTAGTGTAGAAGCTTCCATCTCATAGTCATATCCTCTCGGTACTAGGAATTAATTCCTTTTTTAAGTTTATATTAAGTTTTGACTCAAGTCTATAAATAGGAAGTAATGTCTTTGCACTCAATCCACAACTCATTCTATAGCTCCTAGATTCATTAAGGGAGACTAGTTTTCAACCCTTAGAACCAACATATGTGACAAGTCTTTCACATTACATGATCTTCATACCTATGTGTGTGCATAAGGAGAATCATCAAAACAATATCATAATTAGATCATAATAGAAGTACTTTACTGTAAAAGCAATCTAATTGAATACACACAAGTCTCATACATATAGCTAGTTTTCATACATTGACCTTCTAGGGCTATAGATCACTATGTATCAATATATCTATAATTAATTCATTGAACATGTATAAATAACCTAATTCAAGTAATCAATTCATCACCTAAATAATTCGAACACAATCAACTAATAAAGACCCATATTCATGCTTCAAAATCCAATTTAGGGAAACCCAGAGATTCATGGATTCTTAGATAATTATTTAAGAAAATAGTAGTAATTCATCTAATTGATCATAATATAAGAGAATAAACACATCGAAATCATTTTGGAAGTGAATCCATGTCTTAGATTGAAAACCCTAGGCTCTGTGAGAAGTTGAACTTTATGAAATAGAGTTTTGGAGGTCTTTATGGAAAGAAGATATCCATAAATCAACACTCCCACACCTTGGGTGGAAATCCTTCACGAAATTGAATAGGAAAGTTGAGTTCTTGAGCCTTGGTCTCCTAGTTCTTCTTCTTCTTCAATGGTGGTTTCTAGAGAGAGAAATTTTGGAGGGGAGTGTATTTGGGAATTAGATTTGGGTCTTGTGAGAATGAGTTAGTTTGTTTAGTTTAGGGGTCTTATTATGTATTTATAGGTGTCTTAATTAATATTAAGTGACCTTACTTAGTTAGTTAATTAATCCTAAGCCCATTCCCTAAACCCCAACTTAAACAAAAAAACCAACTTATAGATGCCACTCACAAAACCCCAACCATGGGCAATGGGTGGGTCCACGAGCCGTGCTGGAAAATCATGGTTAGCATCAGAGACTTGGGAGATGCATGGGAGGACTAGCCTCGATCCATGACCCCCACCTACGGTGTATGGGTCCACCCACGGTTCGTGAGTACCCATCCATAGGTCATGCTTTCTTTTGACAGCTTTTTGGGCAGCATCTTGGTCCTTCTCAAGGACCCTTGGGGAGGGGGATCCTTGGGGGATCATGCCTTGGCGTTCAGGTCCTAAAACATTATTACTAAGTAGGGGAGGTTATTTTCTGACTCGTATGTTTACGTTGAACCCCATTTAGTCTACTAGACTACACTCTAGGCTCTAGCTTAGTTCATTAGTTTTTCAGAGTGTTACATATATAGTGCTCCAAGAGTCAACAAGGATAGGGTTTCCAACCCTAAACCTCTTGGAGGAAATAGTCGTGGTTCTTATGTTGCTAGGCCTAACTGTGCAAAATGTGCTAGAAAGCATGATGGTAACTTCCTAGTTTTCACTAATGGGTATTTTAGTTGTGGAAAGATTGGCCACAAGATGAGAGATTTTCCTATGCTCAAGGGTAAGGGAAGGGAATATAAACAAGCTCCTCCAAGCAGTTCAAACTCCAATGCCCAAAAGCAAAAACCGCTTTTATGCTATTCAATCTCGAGGTGACCAAAAGAGTTCCCTAGATGTGGTGACCGGTATGTTAAAATTCTTTTATATTGATATATATGCCTTATTAGATCCCGGTTCTACTTTGTCCTTTGTGAAACCTTTTGTGGCCATGAAATTTGAAATACTCCCTGAAGTTTTAGTAGGACCTTTTTCGGTCTCTACCCCAGTTGGTGACTCGATGGTGGCTAAGAGTGTTTATAGAAGTTGCCCCATTTCCTTGTCCCATAGAGTTACTCTTGTTGATTTGGTAGAGTTAGACATGTTATACTTTGATGTGATTTTGGGTATGGATTGGTTGCATGCATGTTATGCCTCTATCGATTGTAGGACTCTAGTGGTTAAGTTCCAATTTCCAAATGTTTCCTTCTTAGAAAGGAAGGGGGGAAATTCTATGCCTAGAGGTCAATTTTCTCTTGCCTTAAAGCTAGGAAGATGATCTCCAAAGGGTTTATTTACCATTTTGTTAGGGTGAGTGATGTTGAATCCGAAACCCTTTCTCTAGAGTCAGTTCTGGTAGTGAGTGAGTTCTCGAAAGTTTTCCCTGACGAATTGCCCGATATACCTCCTGAGCAGGAAATAGATTTTGGCATTGACTTTCTTCCGGATATGCAACCTATCTCCATTCCTCCTTATAGAATTGCTCCGGCGGAGTTAAAGGATTTGCTAGACAAGGGTTTTATTCAATCGAGTATCTCTCCATGGGTTGCTCCGGTGTTGTTTATTAGAAAAAATATGGGTCCCTTAGAATGTGCATTGATTATCGTCAATTGAATAAAGTGACCATCAAGAATAAAAATCCCCTTCTAATGATTGATGACTTGTTTGACCAAGTTTAAAGGGCTAGTTATTTCTCCAAGATTGATCTTCGTTCGGGTTATCACCAATTGAGTGTGAGAGGGGTTGATATACCCAAGACGGCTTTCTGAACTTGATATGGTCACTATGAGTTTCTAGTAATGTCCTTTGGTTTAACTAATGCTCCAGCGGCGTTCATGGATTTAATTACTAGAGTGTTCAGCCAATATCTACACATGTTTGTGATCGTGTTTATCGATTATACTTTGATCTATTCAAGGAGTGAGGATGAGCATGTTGACCATTTGAGGGTTGTATTGCAAGTTCTTAAGGACCATCAACCTTGCGCAAAGTTTAGCATGTGTGAGCTTTGGTTAAGGTCTGTAGCATTTTATGGTCATATTATGTCAAGTAAAGGTATTGCGGTAGATCCTAAGAAGATGGGTGCGGTCAAGAGTTGGCCTAGACCTCTATCTCCTTTTGACATTAGAAGCTTTTTGGGTTTGGCCGAATACTATAAGAGGTTTTTTGAGGGGTTTTCCTCCATTGCTTCGCCCTTGACGACTTTGACTTAAAAGAAGGATAAGTTTGTATGGTCGGAAGCTTGAGAGAAAAGATTGCAAAAGTTGAACGATAGACTTACTTCCACTCCAGTGTTGACCTTACCAGAAGGTACGAATGGTTTTCTGGTGTATTGTGATGCCTCTAGAGTTGGGTTGGGATGTGTGCTTATGAAAAATGGTAAGGTGATTGCCTATGCCTCAAGGAAACTTAAAGTCCATGAGAAGAATTATCCTACCCATGACCTTGAGTTAGCGCCGGTTGTTTCTGCCTTGAAAATTTTGAGGCATTATCTATATGGGGTGCCTGTTGATGTGTTTATCGATCACAAGAGCTTACAATATGTGTTTAGTCAAAAGGACTTGAATCTTTTCCAAAGAAGGTAGTTAGAATTATTGAAGGACTATAATATGAGTGTCGTTTATCACCTCGACAAAGCTAATGTGGTAGCGGATGCTCTTAATGGATTGTCCGTGGGAAGTGTGGCTCATGTAAAGGATGAAAAGAAAGAGTTGGTTCATGATGTGCATAGGTTTGCTCGGCTAGGTGTTCAACTAGTGGATTCCACAAAAGGGGGGTGTCATTGTCCATAATGGTTCCAAATCATCCTTCGTAATGGATGTAAAGTCTAAACAAGGCGTTCATCCTATATTAGTTGAGTTGAAATAGTCGGTACTCAAAAAGTCCGTTGAGACTTTCTCCCAAGGGGAGATGGGGTGCTTAGGTACCAAGGTCTGTTATGTGTTCTGAATGTTGATAGTATAAGGGAGAAAATTTTAGAAGAAGCTCATAGCTCTCGTTATTCTATTCATCTGGGAGCCACCAAGATGTACTGTGATCTACGGGAAGTGTATTGGTCGAACAGTATGAACAGAGAGATTGCAGGATTTGTAGACAAATGTTCGAATTGTCAACAGGTTAAGGTTGAGCATCAAAGGCTGGGAGGCCTATCCCAAAATATACCAATTCCCACTTGGAAGTGGGAAGAGGTGAATATGGATTTCATTATGGCTTTGCCTCGCACCCGAAGGCAACATGATTCTATTTGGGTCATTATAAATAGGAAGACAAAATTAGCCCACTTTATTCGTGTGAAGGTTTATTTTTCGGTGGATGTCTATGCCAACTTGTATATAAAAGATGTAGTGAAGTTACATGGGATTTCGTTAACCATTATTTCGGATCGGGGTCCTCAATTTACTTCTCACTTTTGGAAGTCCTTTCAAAAAGGGCTTGGTACCAAGGTTAATCTTAGCACAGCCTTTCATCCTCAAATGATGGGAAAGTGGAGCGCACCATCCAAACATTAGAGGATATGTTGAGGGCATGCGTTATAGACTTCAAGGCTAATTGGGATGACCACTTTCCATTAATAGAGTTTGCCTACATTAATAGTTATCACTCAAGTATATGGCTCCTTTTGAAGTCGTGTATGGTAGGAGATGTAGGTCTCTGATTGGTTGGTTTGAGGTAGGTGAAATTGCTTTGATAGGTCCTGAGGTAGTTCATGAAGCCATTGAGAAAGTTCGGCTTATTAAAGAGAGAGGTTGAAAACTCCCCAAAGTCAGCAATAGTCTTATGCCGATGTGAGAATAAGGGATCTAGAATTTGAAGTTAATGATTGAGTCTATTTGAAAATCTCACCCATGAAAGGTGTGATGAGATTTGGCAAGATGGGAAAACTTAGTCCACGGTATGTAGGCCCATACCAAATTTTGTAATGTATTGGGAAAGTTGCCTATGAGTTAGATTTGCTAAATGAGTTGGCTCCGGTTCATCTGGTGTTTCATGTCTCTATGCTTAAGAAGTGTATTAGAGATACGGCATCCATTATTCCCTTAGAATGTTTAAAAGTTGATGAAAGTCTCTCACATGAAGAGGTTCCGGTAGAGATCCTAGACCGACAAGTTAAAAGGTTGAGAAACAAGGAAATAGTTTAGGTGAAGGTTTTATGAATAAATCTGCTAGTTAAGGGTGCTACTCGGAAGGACGAGACCGATATGACGTTCCAATACCCTGATCTCTTTCCTTCGACTCCTATTCAAGCTTGAGGTAAGTATTTTCGAGTCATGTGAGTATATGTGTTTTTCCATGATTTACTTATATTATGCATGTTCTTGATGAAATTTATGTTTAGTGAGAGAAATAGTTTCCATGATTGAAATGTTCCTCATGTTGTTGTGCATTTTGTATGAGTTGCATATTTGACTTCATGAGAAGAGTTGATGAACATGCTTTAGTATTCTTTTGAGAGTAATTTCATATTGGATCCATGGTAATGTGTTGAGCATGCTTTTAGTTGGAGAAGGTAGTTCCTCCAAAAGATATGAGAAATATTGAGTTTCATGCATAATGGGTTGTTAGATATAGTTCGTACTTCCTTGTGTTGCATTGATTATGTTTGAGATAGAATTGAAATTTCCTCCTTTGAATTGTACATTATTTTGATCTTTCATGTATGTTGGGCTGCTAGTCTTGAATCTTTACTTCCGTAAGGTGTCTAGATCGTCATTCAAGGATGAATGTTCCCAAGGGGGAGATAATGTAACATTTCGGAAACTAATAGACAAAACTAGAGCCTAACGTAAGGGTTAGAGTTGTAAATAACTCTTGGTACTCAATGTATATGTTCTTGGGTTAAAATGTCAAGGTACGACCCCCCCCCCCCTCCCTCGACTAAACATGGGTCCTTGAGGAGGACCCTTCAAAAAGGTGACAAAATTGTGCCTGGGCAGTCCACCCACAAGAGGGAACAACCACGGCCAATAGGTGGACCCACACCTCATGGGTGAGGGCCATTGGTCAATGCCTCAGGAACCATGCCCCAGAACCCCTACCCTGGTTCACCAGCACGGGTCATGGGTCCTACCACGGTCCGTCAGTGGTGGGCGTGGATTGGGCCTAGGAATAGCCACTTCAGAGTTATACTTAAGGTTGTTTTAGGGTTTTCCATTTTTAGTTAATGTTAAGTGACATTGTTTTATACTAAATTAGAACACCTATATAAAGATTTTAAGTTACTAAAATAATCATCTTCCTCACAATTCCAAAATCCTAAATCAAAACCAACTTTTCCCCAAAAAACTCTCTCTAAGAACTTCAAGGAAGAAGAAGAAGAAGAAGAAAGTGGAGGCTACGGTTGAAGAAGCAAGCTTTTATATTCAATTTCGTGGGGATTCATCACCAAGGTATGGTAGTCTTTCATCCATGGGTAGCCTTCACCCATGGAGCCCCTTCAAAACCCCTAATTTCAAAGCTAGAAATCCCAAAATTTAGGGTTTGACTTCAACCTCATGAATTCCTTCCAAATTCGTTTTTAATGATTGAATTATGTTTTATTATGGATATATTCATGATTTTATATTATTTTAAGTTCAATTCCCCAAGAATCCATGAATTGCCCTATTTTCCCAATTTAGATCTCAAAGTGTGGGTATTGGTTGTTGCAAGTAGAATACGATAGAATTATCCAAGTAGTAATTGAACTATTTGAATTATTTTTATTATCCATGTCTAATATAGTAATGTGTTGATGGAATATGATCTATGGTTCTTGAAGGGCAAAGTATTTGAATTATCCATGATTATGAGATTTATGTATATGATTTAAGAACACTTTGAGAGTAAAGTGAATATGATTATGATCTAGTTGTTGTGTTGTGGGAGGGTATCCTCATGTACACACTCATATATGAATATGATATGATGTGAAAGTTTTTCTCAAAATATGATGATTCTAAGGTTGAAAGGCTATTCTTGCATATTGAATCTATGAGCTCTAGTATGATTTATGTTGGACTGAGTGTCAAGACATTCTTCCATGAGTATGAATTTAATTCAAGACTGAATATTTAATATATGGGAATTAATGCTTAGCACCGAGTGGATATGAATAGGAGATGGAAGTTTATACAGAATATGAGTCCGGCTTTCTAAATGGGTTCCTTATACGCTAGTTGTGTCCGGGTTCCCAAAGTATGTATCTTATGAGATGAAAACCTTCTACCTTAGTTGAGTCCGCGTTTCTAGTAGCAATTTCCTTATCCCATAAAATATGTGCCCTCATAAGTATTTAGCTAGTGGATCCACCTAAGCTAAGAGTATGGCTCTACCTTAGGCAAGTAGGACAACCCCTTTTCGGTGTGGGCTGGACACCAGATTACATGGTAACCTCACATGGTCTATGTCGATTAAGGCTTATTCCCTATTATTATAGTATGAACAAGAAGATAAATTATGAACTACAGATACTCAAGAAGATTTACTTAGTATGGGTGGGATTATGGGATCTTATCAATGCATTGCACAAGTACCTTTTCAGGGTATGTGTGATATGTTCCTTTTATGATATGAAGATTTATGAGTTGATTATGCTTATGACTTATTCTTTTCCATTATCTTCAAATGATGCTTTACCTTAGAAAATTGCATGCATTCAACTAAAATGTCCTTTTTAGCATGTTTTCAATGTTTTTATGCATGGCTATCATACTTAGTGCATTTTTGTACTAACTCATATTTTCCTACATATTTTCACAAGTGTAGGGTCTGGTGTTTGAGGTTATCTTCATTGTATTCAAGCTTGGATTTGACTATTCTCCTTCCTTGTGGTGAGTCCTAATGGTTAGAGGACGGATGATATCTTTGTAGTTCTTTTTTTATAATATTTGGCTTTCGGATTATGTTGTATGGGTTGTGACCCTATTTGATTCCACTATTGTAATAGATGGCTATATTTAGTCTAGACTTCCGTTTTCCTTTATGAAAATATTGGACTTGAAAATGTGTTTTACTCTTTATTGTTCTTTACTTATGTTATGATATGTTAAGTGGCTTACATGGTGCCTTTTGGGGTTTTATGTGCCTTGCTATGTCTAAGGGGTACCCTTGGGTCGTGACAATTTATCTTGGTCATGCTATTAAGGAGTTGAGACGCTACTTCATAGGGTTGTTGCATTATCCCACCGGGAACAAGTTGATCAGGAACTCATTTGTTCACTGAATCAAGAATCCTATAGAAGTTTTGTAGCAGCACAACATTAGGAAGTCCATGAGTTGGGCATTGCAGCACCAACTTCTTAAATCTCAGCCACGTCTCTTGAATTGGTTCGCTTTCCAAGCATTTGAAACCTTGGATGTTATCTTTGAGTGTCATCATCTTCGATGGGGAAAGAATCTCACTTGGAACACTGTGGTAAGCTCATCCCAAGAGGTGATGGAATCCCTCGGTAACTCAGATAACCATTTGGTAGCTTCACCCATCAAAGAGAATGGGAACAACCTTAGGCGAACTTAGTTTTGTGATATGTTCTTAAATGAAAATGGACCACAAACGTCCACAAAGTTCCGAATATGCTCATAGTGATCCTCATGAGCCAGCCCTCCGTATAATCCTTTCAATTGTAGGAGCTGAAGCATTGCGCTAGTAATATGGAAAATATCATTTCCTTCAGCCGGAGGTAGATGAATTGCACCAACATCACCCAATTGAATTGGGTCATTTACATCATTCAAATA
This sequence comes from Solanum raphanifolium, assembly GCA_036250405.1. NCBI lineage: Eukaryota > Viridiplantae > Streptophyta > Magnoliopsida > Solanales > Solanaceae > Solanum > Solanum raphanifolium. Next base: position 13,452 of record JAJOOE010001337.1, on the reverse strand, counting down.
TCCCAATATCATCCTGGTGATCTATTTGGCTACCATTACTCCTATTTACGCTCATATGTTCCTCTATTCAACACAAACAACAAAAACACAAATCAAATTAAGTTGATTCAACTATAACACAAAAAGAACACAATTCAACTTCAATAATAGAATTTCAAACAACACCACTCCCGGTAGCGGCGCCATTTTGATAGAATAATATTAGCAAGCACACCTAATCTAATTCTATGTGTAAACGATCGTTAGTCAGTATAAAACCCAATGAAGAGTTGGGGTCGAACCCACAGGGAGTGGTACGTGTCTGAAATTCAGTTACGAAGTGCAAAAGTGGTCTAATCAGTTATACGAATAATAATTATCGAAAACATAAATAAATCTAAAAGAGTGACATCAAATATTAGATGGAGGGTTTGGATTTTGCAATGAACAGGTGAAACAACAACAAAAATAGGGGAACATAACAATATAGATAAGACTTCTCGGGATGTGATCGATTATAAGCTAATTATGCTATATGGATAATTGAAATCTAACAATGGGTTGTTGAAAAACGGTTGGTAGGCTGGACTTTAAGTGTAATAGTTTTCTCTCGAACAACAATTATGGTTCAGGTGATTTCTTTCGAACATCAACAAGCTTAACAAGATAATCAACCCACAACCTTAATGCATCCACTCTCTCGAACTAGATGGGTAGGATTCAATTCAAGAGTCACTCTCTCGAGCTAAATCCATATTGACCCAATACCCACAAATCATTAATCAAAAGTTTTTGTTCCAAAACCCCTTTCTGAAGCAAGCTAAGAACTCAAAATCAAAAATGCATTTGCAACTATAATTCATAGATTAAAACTCAGCTAATGATTAAACCAATATTAATACAGCAACTTCATTATCAAACAACAATGCCCATAAAAGAATTAGACAAATAAACATATGATCACACCCTAAAATTGGGGTTTTAGCTACATATCATAAATATAGAGAAATGATTACCAAATGCATTAGCCATCAGCTGGGTAAGAGTTTCAAAGACTCTACAATGCTTTCCAAGGATTAAATTCAAAGACCCACTTTCCAAACCCTCAATATTCTATGATTAAAACTCAAAAACTAAGAGAAAACCCTATCTCTAGAATCGGAACTATAATATTTAGGAGAGAACTCCTCAAAATTACATTTAAAATCCAATTTATTGTTTCCTAAAATTTAGCCTAAAAGTCCACTCAAGTGATTAAGTCGCGCCTCGCATGGTGGATCGGTGATCTGCCGATTTTCTTCTTCCATCGCCATTTTGCATTGGCCTTCATCATCTCAGGTCCTTTAACTTTGGGTGATCCAATTTGTTGTCGTAGAACCGATCGATGATCCGTCGACTGCCCATTTCTGTCGCCAACTTGGTTCTTCCCCAGGACTGGCATGCTGGAACTTTGGGTGAGCTAAAGAGCTACTCGACGGTGCGCCGATTGGTCTTGGCGATCTCCAGGATTGCTTTTTCTTCACTTCTTCAGCTCTTTAGTTCCTTTTTATCCAATTATGTCATTTCTTTGCTCTTTAGCCTTCATAGTTGTAAATCAACACTTTAACATAAGTTTAGAGCATAAAATAAGAATTGAGGACACTAAAATTATCAGAACAAAGCACTAAATGAGTCCAAATCTAGGACTCATCAACACCCCTAACTTAAACTCTTGCTTGTCCTCAAGTAAAACTCAAGATCAACAGTTCAATAAGGATGACTCAAATAGTGCTCCATAAGACTCAACAAGAATGCACACAAAATGTTCAAACTACACATTCAATGCTCAATTGTGCACTCAAAGATTCAAATTGTGACTCACCATTATCAAGGATACTCAAGTTCACAATACTTGCTTCAAATGCAAGTTCAAGATCAACAAAGTTACTCAAATGCCCTCATAACAAAGATGATTCCATATTCACACAAAATTCTTCAGCAATATAATGTTCTGGAATCACATACGACTCTCAAACTCAAAAGATGAAGATATGCATGACTTCTCCCATAGGCTTGCCCTTATTTTCCAAATCAACATTCGTTTCAGCTCACTCAAGATCCCAAAGGTCTTTTCAAGGCTTGTAACGGGGCTGAGTGCAAAGGTATGGTCACTTAGGTTTAGTGGCATCTACCTTCATGATGTATGGCCTGAACATCACTCTTTCTCCTTATCTTTGACATTCAAACATGGTCAAACTCCTCCCCATTATTCAACTAGACATGAATCACCACATACCCCATTTTTCACTATGTTCACACTTTATTTCCCAATTTTTTTTTGTTTTATTTGCTCTTTTTCAGTCCTTTTCTTTTATTACTTCTTTTCCATTCCTTTTCTCTTTTCTTAACTTATTTTTTACATGAAGGGGTTCCATCTTTTTCAAAACAATAATAAACAAGGGGAAATTTTTCACATTTCTTGAATTTCCTTCTCTTTCACCATACCCCCAACTTAGGCTTTTAGCTTAAGTTGGCTATTTAAACATACCAATACGTCATGAAAGTTATAGGTGATAGGATAAAGAGGTCAAAGTTGTTCAGGTTTCTTTCAAGAAAAGGATAGGATCAAAAGGTACCAAGTTAGGTTCACACATCATACAAGGTTGGCCACAAAGATATGTATTGTCAAATTTGGCTCACTCTTAAAAATCATTGCCTAAGATCATTTCAATACTTGCATCACTCAGTTAACGGACCAACGGGGCAAATCCTAGGTGTCATCATGCACAATGTTCAAGGTAATCTCACCACACAAAGCATTGATACCAATATCAAACAAGACTCCATATTTTCTAGCTAGCGTGCAATGCTCATCACAAGAGACTCATTTGACAACCAGCTAGTCACAACGAGATGCTAAAAGTTCACATATTGCCTATGTAACTTAGTTTGCCTCATCGTAGCTGCACATTCATTTTGTTCAATTAGGACCACTATTAAAGTCATCGATATTGATCACAACCGATACTCAAATTTACATAAGACAACTGCAATCACACACAAGAGGTGGCAAAATTTTTAAATTGGTTCAAAAACCGCTTTTCAAATAAAAAGAATGGGCCACATGCTCAGAACATCCACAACACAACTCAATCAACCAAGATATATATCAAAACCAAATAAGCCCAATATTCACAAAACAGTCAAATAGAACCAATATGCATAAAATATTCGGAAGAGGCAGGTATGAAGATACCTCACCCTACCCAACAAAATAAGTAGTTGTCCTCAAATGCAATTAGAACAACAGAATAGTTAATAAAACAATAGAGAGGGTGATAAAAAGTCATCATGCCAGTCTAAGCCTAGGGTGAAGTCTGCATCTCAGCCACTCCATCTTTTTGGGCATCAGTGCCCAGTGTCTCATCAACATTGGCTCCACTAGATCCCACTATGGATAAATCCCTCAACGATGCCTGCCTAGCTGTCTCGAACATGGCACCCTCTAAGTCTGCCAAGTCCTCATACACAGCCTCCTCATGGTCACCACGTTGCTCCTTTTCTATCTCAGCCTCGGACTCAGCAGTAGCCACATCAACCCAATCTTATCTTTGGTGGTAGCCAAAAGCATCTCAGAAAAGGCAGGAACATCCGCACTTGGGTCATCTGGGATCTCCACCATTCTGAATAATCAGGTAAAATTTGTGGACTTCACATGGTCCACATCCTTTCTTAACGCAACAACATCGGCCTTAAAGACTGTCACCTCCTCAGTAGTACCCTGTCCTCACTCACAAACCTCTACTCTCGCTGTGAGGGCATCAATAGAAACCCTAAGAGGTGTCAGTGTAGCAGTGCTAGCTCTCTTAATCATCCTAAAATCTCTATTACTAGCAGGGAGGCACGGACATCAACAGAATAGGATAGGTGCCCTACTTTGAGAAACATGGCCTGGATGATCGGAGGCCGGGAGGCAGAAGTACCAGCATATGATCTAGGGGTGGGAGAGCAGTAGAAGAACCAGGAGTGTTGGAAGGTGCGGATCTAGAAGTACCTGAAGGCCCAGGACTGCCTCAGTAGGTAGTGTATCAATATCAGCCTCTGGGATGTGTCCATCGAAGCTGCTCTCCTCTTATCAGTCTCATCCCGTGTGTACTCGGCCTCTATAGTAATTCCCTCAAAAAGCTAGGGTTTTACTCCAAGTCATGGATTCCTTTTCAAAAATGATTCTATTGATTTAATTGCTTGATAATAAGATTGAATTGATGTTTTGTTATGGTTTTATGATGAAATCTCCCAAGAATCCATGAAATCTCCATATTCCCAATTTATGATTTTTTGGTGCGGGTGAATTGATGAAAGAAGGATATTATAAGATTTTTCTTGTAGTTATTGAGCTTTTTGAATTATGTTATTATCCATGTCCAATGTAGTAATTCTATATGTGTGGATTTGAATGAGCTTTCACTTTTGAAAAGGCAAGATATGATATAATGCACTAATTATGAAGGTTAGGTATATTATTTAAGAACACTTTGAGAGTGAAGTGTGCATGATTATGATGATATTTTTTTGTTGATTGAAAGGCTATTCTCATGAACACATAATGGACATGATGTGAAAGGTTTTCTCACGATATGATGATTCCAAGGTTGAAAGGATATTCTCACCTATTGATTCTATGAGCAATAGTATGAATTATGTTTGATTGAGTGTCAAGGCCTTCTTTCATGAATATGAACTTAAGTCAAAACTTACTATGTACACTGTGGGAATTATGTTTAGCACCGAGTGGATAATGAATATGAGATCGAATATCCCCCGCTAGAAAGGGAGGGTTTCTAGAAAGTATCTCTTGAGATGGAAGCTCCTCCTCTAGAAAGGGTGGGTTTATAGTAACAATCTCCCTTATCCCATAAACTATGTGCCCCCATAGGTCTTTATCTAATGGATCCACCTAAAAGCTAATATGTGGTAGTCTTACCTTAGGCAAGTAGGACACACCTTTTTTCTATGGGTAACACCGGATTCCATGTTAAGCTAACATGGTCTATGTCGATTAAGGCGCATTCCCACTATGAACAAGAAGATGATTTATGAGCTATGGTTACTCAAGAAGCTTTAATTAGCATGGTTAGGATTATATGATCTTATTCATACATTGCACAAGTAGACTTTGAGGGTACTTATGGTATGTTTCACTTATGATATGATGATCTATGTAATGAATATCCTTATGCCTTATGTTTCCTCTTTAATCTTTAAAGTGATGTTTTAACTTAGTAAATTGCATACATACTAAAATGTCCCCTTTTGCATGTTTTACAATTTTTATGCATGACTATCATACTTAGTGCATTTTTGTACTAACCCATATTTTCCTACATTTTTTCCAAGTGCAGGGTCCGGTTCTCAAGGTGGTCCCATTGTGGGTAGAGCTTGGAATTGATCATTCTCCTTGCTTGTTTGGTGAGTCCTCGTGATTCGAGGATGGATACTATTATTATAGTTTCATTCTTATATTTTCAGTTTTGGATTATGTTGTTTTGGGGCTGTGACTGTATTTTTTATTCAAGTATTTTAGTAGATGGCTAATTGAGACAAGTCTAGACTTCTTCTTTCCTTTTTGAAAATATTTGGACTTGAAATGCGCTTTTACTTTATATTGTTCTAATTCTTTATGTTATGATATGCTAAGTTGCTTTCATGGAGGCCTCTCGGGGTTCTATGTGTCTTGTTACATCTAGAGGGTGCCCTTGGGTTGTGACAAATTTGGTAATCAGATCAAAAGGTTTTGAATGATTCTAGGATGATATCACATAAGCCACGTCTAGTAGAGTCTTGTTCATGAGTGTGTACTGCGCCATATTTATGAATGAGAGGCTATAAGATGTTTAGTAAATTTACTTCTTTCATTACTCTTAAGTCATGCCTTAGAGTTTAACTCTATAAAGTTCCTCTCCTAACTTTTCTCTTATGTTTTTAGGAAATAAATACACGAAGGGCTAATTTTTGAAGGGTGGAAGAGAAAAATGTGAATTAAGGAGCTTCTCCTCAAGCTCTTCAAGCTCCAATCAATCCTTCGGCTATGTCAGATGTCGAGATTAGGTTGGCTTTCCCAATGTTGGCCCAAGCCATGACGACTCAAGCTTAAGTCGTAACAACTCAAGCCCAAGCTATGACTCCCCAAGCTAACAGAGAGGTTGTAGCTCTGATGAACCCTTATATAAATTCCATGGCTTCTAGAGTTAGTAATTTTCCTAGAATGAACCCTCCCCCCCCCCCCCGCCCGAGTTTCATGGCTCCAAAGTGGGAGAGGTCCTCAAGAATTTGTGGAAGAGGTTTATAAAATACTTGATATCATGGGGGTGACTTCGATTGATAAAGTAAAGTTGGCCGCTTACCAATTGAAGAGTGTTGCTCAAGTATGGTATACGCAATGGAAGAACGGTAGGCCGGTAGGAGAAGGTCCCATAGAGTGGGAAGCATTTAAATTGTCTTTTCTTGATAGGTTCTTTCCCAGAGAGATGAGGGAAGCTAAGGTGGAAGAGTTCATTCACCTTCGCCAATGAGGTATGACTGTTCAAAAGTATTCTCTCAAGTTTACTCAATTGTCCAAGTATGCTCCAGCCTTGGTGGTGGATTCACGGGACAAGATGAGTAGTTATTTGACTGGTATGTCCAGATTGGTAAAAAAAGAATGCCATTTGGCAATGCTCCTTCATGATATGGATATCTCGCGTCATATGGTGCATGCCCAACAAATGGAGGATGAGAAACTCCAAGACAAGAATAGGGAAGTGAAAAGAGCAAGGACCGATGATAGGAACTTCTCCAAGGCTAAGTTCGATGGACAAGGTCGACAAAACTTCAAACAAAGGTTTTCCAACCAAAGTTCCTCTAATACTCCCACAAGGGTCAATAAGGATAGGGTGTCTAACCCTAAACCTGAAGGAGGTAGTGGTGGTGACTCTAATATGAATAGGCCCAATTGTGCAAAATGTGGAAAGAAACATAAGAGGAAATTCCTAGATGGCATGGGTGTATGTTTCGGATGTGGTAATAGTGGTCATCAAATGAGGAATTTTCCAACACTTTCGGTTAAAGAGAAAGAAGGCAAGCAAGCTCCTCCAAGAGGTTCAAACTCCAATGCTCAAAAGCAAAATCGTTTTTATGCTCTTTGATCCCAAGATGACCAAGAGAGCTCCCCAGATGTGGTGACTGTTATGTTAAAATTATTTTCTATTGATATATATGCCCTTTTAGATCCCGGTGCTACTCTGTCCTTTGTGACACCTTTTGTTGCCATGAAGTTTGAAATACTCCTATAAGTATTGGCAGAACATTTTTTGGTTTTTACCTCGGTTGGTGATTCAGTAGTGTTTAAGAAAGTTTATATAAGTTGTCCCATTTCTTTGTTTCATAAAGTAACTTTGTTTGATGTGATTTTGGGTATGGATTGGTTGCATGCATCTTATGCCTCTATCGATTGTAGGACTCGGGTGGTTAGATTCCAATTTCCAAATGAGCCTATCTTAGATTGGAAAGGGGACTCCTATGCCTAGAGGTCAATTTGTGTCTTACTTTAAAGTTAGGAAGATGACCTCCAAAGGGTGTATTTACCATCTTGTTAGGGAGGAGGATGTTGAATCTGAAACCCCTTCTCTAGAGTCAGTTCCGGTAGTGAATGAGATTACAAAAGTATTTCCCGATGATTTACCCGGTGTTCCTCCCGAGAGGGAGATAGATTTTGGTATTGACCTTTTATGGATACGCAACCTATCTCAATTCCTCCTTATAGAATGGCTCCAATGAAGTTAAAGGAGTTGAAAGAGCAACTCAAGGACTTGCTAGATAAGGGCTTCATCCAACTGAGTATCTCTCCATGGGGAGCTCCGGTATTGTTTGTTAGGAAGAATGATGGGTCTCTTATATTGTGCATTGATTATCGTCAATTGAACAAAGTGACCATTAAGAACAAGTATCCCTTTTCGAGAATTGATGACTAGTTTGACCAATTTCAAGGGGCTAGTTATTTCTCTAAGATTGATCTTCGTTCGGGTTATCACCAATCGAAGTTGATAGGGGTTGATATTCCCAAGATGGGTTTACGAACAAGATATGGTCAATATGAATTTCTAGTAATGTCCTTTGGTTTGACTAACGCTCAGGCGATGTTCATGGACTGAATGAATAGAGTGTTCCGACAATATCTTGACATGCTTATGATCATGTTTGTCGACGATAGTTTGATCTATTCAAGGAGTGAGAATGAACATGTGGGCCATTTGAAAAATGTATTGCATGTTCTTAAGGACCAACAACTTTTCACAAAGTTTAGCAAATGTTAATATTGGTTGAGGTTCGTAGCTTTCCTTGGTCATATTGTGTCAAGCAAAGGGTATTGAGGTGGTTCCTAAGAAGATGGATGCGGTCAAAAGTTGGCCTAGACCTCTAATTCTTTCCGAAATTAGAAGTTTTTTTGGTTTGGCCAGTTACTATAGGAGGTTTATTGAGGGTTTTCCTCCATTGCTTCTGCATTTACGGCTTTGATTCAAAAGAAAGCTAAGTTATAGTTGTCTGAGGCTTGTGAGAAAAGTTTCCAAGACATGAAGGATATATTTACTTCTGCTCCTGTGTTGACCTTACCAGAGGGTACAGATGGTTTGGTGGTGTATTGTGATGCCTCTATAGTTGGGTTGGGATGTGTGCTTACGCAAAATGGTAAGGTGATTGCCTATGCTTCAAGGCAACTTGAAGTCCATGAGAAGAATTATCCGACCCATGACCTCGAGTTACCGGCGGCTGTGTTTGCCTTGAAAATATGGAGGCATTATCTATATGGGGTATATGTTGATGTTTACACCGATCACAAAAGTCTTCAATATGTGTTTAGTAAAAAGTACTTGAATCTTTGACAAAGAAGGTGGTTAGAACGCTTGAAGGTTTACGACCTGAGTGTCCTTTACCATTCTGACAAAGCTAATGTTGTAGAGGATGAACTTAGTAGACTATCTATAGGTAGTGTGGCTCATATAGAGGATAAAAATAAAGAATTGGTTTGTGATGTGCATAGGTTGGCTCGGTTAGGTGTTCAACTAGTTGATTCCACCAAGGGTGGTTTCATGGTCCATAATGGGTCCGAATCGTCCTTTGTGATGGTTGTTAAGTCTAAGAAACACCTTTATCCTATACTCGTTGAGTTAAAAGAGTCGGTACTCAAAAATTCCATTGAGGCTTTCTCTGAAGGGGGAGATGGGGTGCTTAGGTACCAAGATTGGTTATGTGTTCCCCATGTTGATGGTTTGAGGGAAAAAATTCTAGAGGAAGCTCATAGTTCTCGATATTCTATTCATTCGGGAGCCACCAAGATTATCCGTGATCTACGGGAAGTTTATTGGTGGAACCGAATGAAAAAGGATATTGCGGGATTTGTACCCAAATGTCCAAATTTTCAACAAGTTAAAGTTGAGCATCAAAGGCTAGGAGGCTCATTGCAAGATATACCAATTCCCATTTGGAAGTAGGATGAGGTGAATATGGATTTTATTGTGGGTTTGCCTCGTACCCGAAGGCAACATCACTCTATTTGGGTCATTATAGATCGAATGACAAAATCAGCCCACTTTATTCCCGTCAAGGTTTCTCATTCGGCGGAAGACTATGCCAAGTTCTATATAAATGAGATAGTGAAGTTCCATGGGGTTCCTTTATCTATTATTTCGTATTGGGTACTCAATTTACTTCACACTTTTGGAAGTCATTCCAAGAAAGGCTTGGTACTAAGGTTAAGCTTAGCACGACTTTTCATCCCCAAACCGATGGCCAAGCGGAATGTACCATCCAAACATTAGAAGACACGTTGAGGGCATGTGTTTTGAAATTCAAGTCTAATTGGGATGACCAGTTGCCATTAATAGAGTTTGCCTACAATAATAGTTGTCACTCAAGTATTGGTATGGCTCCCTTTGAAGCTTTGTATGGTAGGAGATGTAGGTCTCCGATTGGTTGGTTTGAGGTAGGTGAAGTTTCTCTTATTGGTCCCAAATTTTTTTATGAAGCTATTGAGAAGGTCTCACTCATTAGAGAGACGTTGAGAATGGCCCAAAGTCAGCAAAAGTCTTATGCCGATGTTAGAAGAAGGGATGTAGAATTTGAAGTAAATGACTGGGTCTATTTAAAAATATCTAAAAGGTTTGATGAGGTTTGGAAAAAAGGGGAAATTTAGTCCTCGGTATGTGGGCCCTTATCAAATTTTCAAGTGTATTTTGAAGGTTGCCTATGAGTTAGATTTTCCAAATGAGTTGGCTCCGGTTCATCCGGTATTTCATGTTTCAATTCTTAAGATGTGTATTGGAGACCCGGCATCCATTATCCCTTTAAAAGGTTTGGGAGCTAATGAGAGTCTCTTATATGAAGATGTTCTGGTAGAAATCCTAGACCGGCAAGTCAAGAGATTGAGAATCAAGGAAATAGCTTCCGTAAAGGTTTTATGGAGAAATCACTTAGTTGAGGGTGTTACTTGGGAGGCCGAGGCCGATATGAAATCATGATATCCTCATCTCTTTTCTTCTACTCCTATTCAAGCTTGAGCTAAGTAGTTCCTCTTGAGTTTTAGTGTTTTGGGAGTAATGTGAGTATATGTGTTTTCCATGATTTCCTTATGTTATGCATGTTCTCAATAAAATCCATGCTTAGTAGGAAAATGAGTTTTCATGATTTATGTGTTCCTCATGATTGTTGTGCATTTAGTATGAGTTGCATATTGGATTTCATGAGATGAGTTTATGAACATGCTTTATTATGCTTTTGATGAAATTTCAAATTGACTCCATGATGTTTTGTTGAGCATGCTTTTATTTGGAGAAGGTAGTTCCTCCTATGAATATGTAAAATGTTGAATTTTTGTGCATAATGGGTTAATAGATTTAGTTCCTACTTCATTATGTTGCATTGATTATGTTTGAGATAGAGTTGAAGTTTCCTACTATGAATTATGCATTATTTTGATAGTACATGCATGATGGGCTGCTAGTCTTGAGTCTTTAATTCAATAAGGTATCTAGATCATCATTCGAGGATGAATGTTCCCAAGGGCGTGATAATGTAACACCTCGAAAACTAGTAGGCTTAACTAGAGCTTTGCGTTAGGTTTTAGAGTCGTAAACGTATATCCCCGTACCTTAAAATTTATGTTTTTGTGTTAGACCATTGAGGCCCTAACCACAAGGACCAACCGAGGGTCCCTGAGGAGAAACCTTGGAAAATGCCTGGACTGCGACCCACGAGGGGAGACCTACTCCCCGTAGGTCCATCCAAGCCCCATGGGTGGGCAGCCGTGGATCAAGCCCTAGGAACCAAGTCCCAGAACGCAAACCACGGTTCACCAGCATGGGCTGTGAGTCCAACCACGGTCCGTCAATTGTGGTCGTGGGTGAGGGCTAGAAAATGCCTTTTGGCAGTTAAGTGAAGGGGTGTTTTTGGGTTTTCCATTTTAAGTTAGTATTAAGTGATGTATTTTTACACTAAATTAGAATAAGTATATAAGGATTTAAACCCCCAAATTTTAGTTATCTTCCTCATTATTTCACAATCACAAATCAAAACCAACTTTTCTTAAAATCCTCTCTCTAGAACTCCAAGGAAGAAGAAGAAGAAAGTTGAAGCTGGGGTTGGAAGAAGAAGGCTTTTTCAATCAATTTCTTTGAAGAATGAAAGCTAAGGTACGGTAGTCCTTCATCCCATGGAGTCCCTACAAACTCAATTTCAAATTAGTAATTCCCCCAAAAAGCTAGGGTTTTACTCCAAGTCATGGATTCCTTTCCAAAAACGTTTCTATTGATTTAGTTACTTTATAATAACATTCAATTGATGTTTTGTTATGGTTTTATGATCAACTATTCCAAGAATCCATGAAATCCCCATATTCCCAATTTATAACTTTGTAGTGTGGGTGAATTGATGAAAGAAGGATATTATGAGATTTTTCTTGTAGTAATTGAGCTTTTTGAATTATGCTATTATCCATGACTAATGTAGTAATTTTAGATGTGTGGATTCAGATTATCTTTGACCTTTGAAAAGGCAAGATATGATATAATGCATGAATTATGAAGGTTATTTATATTCTTTAAGAACACTTTGAGAGTGAAGTGTGCAAGATTATGATGATGTCGTTGGGTTGATTGAAAAGCTATTCTCATGAACACATAATGAACATGATGTTAAAGGTTTTCTCAAGATATGATGATTCTAAGGTTGAAAGGTTATTCTCACCTATTGAGTCTATGTGCTATAGTATGAATTATGTTGGAATGTGTGTCAAGGCATTCTTTCATAAATATGAACTTAAGTCAAAACTTAATATGTATACTGTGGGAATTATCCTTAGCACCGAGTGGATAACGAATATGAGATCGAAGCTCCCCCGCTAGAAAGGGCGGGTATCTAGAAAGTATCTCTTGAGATGGAAGCTCCACCGCTAGAAAGGGTGGGTTTCTAGTAACAATCTCCCTTATCCCATAAACTATGTGCCCCCATAGGTCTTTAGCTAATGGATCCACCTAAAAGCTAATATGTGTTAGTCTTACCTTAGGAAAGTAGGACACCCCTTTCCGGTATGGTAACATCGGATTCCATGTTAAGCTCACATGGTCTATGTCGATTAAGACTCATTCCCACTATGAACAAGAAGATGATTTATGAGCTATGGTTACTCAAGAAGCTTTACTTAGCATGGTTAGGATTATGGGATCTTATTCATGCATTGGACAAGTAGACTTTGAGGGTACTTATGGTATGTTTCACTTATGATATGATGATCGATGTAATGAATATGCTTAGGACTTGTGTTTCCTCTTTGATCTTCAAAGCGATGTTTTAACTTAGTAAATTACATGCATCCAACTAAAATGTCCCTTTTTGCATGTTGCTCCAATTGAGTGGATTATGAATGTTTATGATTGAATTGCTAGTAAATTATGTATTTAGGATGAAATTACATGTACCCATGCCTAACCCATGTCTAGAAAGATAAAATTTATTTAAATGGGTTTTATGCCATGAAAGGAGAATTTGTAAGTTTGGATGTATTCAATCTAGGATTGATGAGATACATTAGAATTGAAGCTTATATGATGAATCATGATCAGATTTCTTTGAGATTGAAGCTCATGATATGATTATGATGTTTAATTTCTTGAGATTGAGCATATAGAATGACTATGAGATATAGGGCTTTGAGAGTGAAGCTAATGTTGTCAATTGTTGATGATTTATGTAATTCTTGTGGAAGGGATAGTTCCCACATGAATTGCTTATGTTATGAATGTGAAAGGTTTTCTCACATTGAATGATTCTAGGTTGAAAGGATTGCTCACCTAAAATGAATCTAATGATAATGACTAAGATATTGATGATGCTAGAGGCGATTACCCATGACCTCCAAATGACATGGATATGAGGTGATTACCAGTATTCCATGAAGTAGAATAA